>JAXCGZ010021185.1:0-69982 GCA_037179515.1 Halocaridina rubra | reverse complement strand
GTCCAATGTTCGAGTCCCGATCGGGGTAATAAATGAGTCATGTTTTTACATATGTAATGTGCTTATTTGATAATTTCATGGCCCGAATGAGATTGGGATTTGAATTAAATGCTAAAATGAAGAAACGAGTGAGGTTGGGGAATCTGTAATATGAACATAATGGCATTCAGTTAGAATGCGTTCATTCCTAAGTATAGCAGATATAAGCTATAAGGTTGGATTCCTTTTAACCTTCTGTGGTGTAGTGGTAGCGCCTTGACTTAGTAATCATAAGTCCTAGGTTCGAGTCCCGGTAGGGATAAAAAATGATTCATGTTTTCACATATGTAATGTGCTTATTTGATAATTTCATGGCCCGAATGAGATTGGGATTTGAATTAAATGCTAAAATGAAGCCACGAGTGAGGTTGGGGAATCTGTAATATGAACATAGTGGCATTCAGTTAGAATGCGTTCATTCCTAAGTATAGCAGATATAAGCTATAAGGTTGGATTCCTTTTAACCTTCTGTGGTGTAGTGGTAGCGCCTTGACTTAGTAATCATAAGTCCTAGGTTCGAGTCCCGGTCGGGGTAAAAAATGATTCATGTTTTCACATATGTAATGTGCTTATTTGATAATTTCATGGCCCGAATGAGATTGGGATTTGAATTAAATGCTAAAATGAAGCCACGAGTGAGGTTGGGGAATCTGTAATATGAACATAGTGGCATTCAGTTAGAATGCGTTCATTCCTAAGTATAGCAGATATAAGCTATAAGGTTGGATTCCTTTTAACCTTCTGTGGTGTAGTGGTAGCGCCTTGACTTAGTAATCATAAGTCCTAGGTTCGAGTCCCGGTCGGGGTAAGAAATTGATTCATGTTTTCACATATGTAATGTGCTTACTTGATAATTTCATGGCCCGAATGAGATTGGGATTTGAATTAAATGCTAAAATGAAGCCACGAGTGAGGTTGGGGAATCTGTAATATGAACATAGTGGCATTCAGTTAGAATGCGTTCATTCCTAAGTATAGCAGATATAAGCTATAAGGTTGGATTCCTTTTAACCTTCTGTGGTGTAGTGGTAGCGCCTTGACTTAGTAATCATAAGTCCTAGGTTCGAGTCCCGGTCGGGGTAAAAAATGATTCATGTTTTCACATATGTAATGTGCTTATTTGATAATTTCATGGCCCGAATGAGATTGGGATTTGAATTAAATGCTAAAATGAAGCCACGAGTGAGGTTGGGGAATCTGTAATATGAACATAGTGGCATTCAGTTAGAATGCGTTCATTCCTAAGTATAGCAGATATAAGCTATAAGGTTGGATTCCTTTTAACCTTCTGTGGTGTAGTGGTAGCGCCTTGACTTAGTAATCATAAGTCCTAGGTTCGAGTCCTGGTCGGGGTAAAAAATGATTCATGTTTTCACATATGTAATGTGCTTATTTGATAATTTCATGGCCCGAATGAGATTGGGATTTGAATTAAATGCTAAAATGAAGCCACGAGTGAGGTTGGGGAATCTGTAATATGAACATAGTGGCATTCAGTTAGAATGCGTTCATTCCTAAGTATAGCAGATATAAGCTATAAGGTTGGATTCCTTTTAACCTTCTGTGGTGTAGTGGTAGCGCCTTGACTTAGTAATCATAAGTCCTAGGTTCGAGTCCCGGTCGGGGTAAAAAATGATTCATGTTTTCACATATGTAATGTGACTATTTGATAATTTCATGGACCGAATGAGATTGGGATTTGAATTAAATGCTAAAATGAAGCCACGAGTGAGGTTGGGGAATCTGTAATATGAACATAGCGGCATTCAGTTAGAATGCGTTCATTCCTAAGTATAGCAGATATAAGCTATAAGGTTGGATTCCTTTTAACCTTCTGTGGTGTAGTGGTAGCGCCTTGACTTAGTAATCATAAGTCCTAGGTTCGAGTCCCGGTCGGGGTAAAAAATTATTCATGATTTCACATATGTAATGTGCTTATTTGATATTTTCATGGCCCGAATGAGATTGGGCTTTGAATTAAATGCTAAAATGAAGCCACGAGTGAGGTTGGGGAATCTGTAATATGAACATAGTGGCATTCAGTTAGAATGCGTTCATTCCTAAGTATAGCAGATATAAGCTATAAGGTTGGATTCCTTTTAACTTTCTGTGGTGTAGTGGTAGCGCCTTGACTTAGCAATCATAAGTTCTATGTTCGAATCCCGGTCGGGGTAAAAAATGATTCATGTTTTCACATATGTATTGTGCTTATTTGATAATTTCATGGCCCGAATGAGATTGGGATTTGAATTAAATGCTAAAATGAAGCCACGAGTGAGGTTGGGGAATCTGTAATATGAACATAGTAGCATTCAGTTAGAATGCGTTCATTCCTAAGTATAGCAGATATAAGCTATAAGGTTGGATTCCTTTTAACCTTCTGTGGTGTAGTGGTAGCGCCTTGACTTAGTAATCATAAGTCCTAGGTTCGAGTCCCGGTTGGGGTAAAAAATGATTCATGTTTTCACATATGTAATGTGCTTATTTGATAATTTCATGGCCCGAATGAGATTGGGATTTGAATTAAATGCTAAAATGAAGCCACGAGAGAGGTTGGGGAATCTGCAATATGAACATAGTGGCATTCAGTTAGAATGCGTTCATTCCTAAGTATAGCTGATATAATCTATAAGGTTGGATTCCTTTTAACCTTCTGTGGTGTAGTGGTAGCGCCTTGACTTAGTAATCATAATTCCTAGGTTCGAGTCCCAGTCGGGGTAAAAAATGATTCATGTTTTCACATATGTAATGTGCTTATTTGATAATTTCATGGCCCGAATGAGATTGGGATTTGAATTAAATGCTAAAATGAAGCCACGAGTGAGGTTGGGGAATCTGTAATATGAACATGGCAGCATTCAGTTAGAATGCATTCATTCCTAAGTATAGAATATAAGCTATAAGGTTGGATTCCTTTCAACTTTCTGTGGTGTAGTGGTAGCGCCTTGACTTAGTAATCATAAGTCCTAGGTTCGAGTCCCGGTCGGGGCAAAAAATGATTCATGATTTCACATATGTAATGTGCTTGTTTGATAATTTCATGGCCCGAATGAGATTGGGATTTGAATTAAATGCTAAAATGAAGCCACGAGTGAGGTTGGGGAATCTGTAATATTAACACAGTGGCATTCAGTTAGAATGCGTTCATTCATAAGTATAGCAGATATAAGCTATAAGGTTGGATTCCTTTTAACTTTCTGTGGTGTAGTGGTAGCGCCTTGACTTAGTAATCATAAGTTATATGTTCGAGTCCCTGTCGGGGTAAAAAATGATTCATGTTTTCACATATGTAATGTGCTTATTTGATAATTTCATGGCCCGAATGAGATTGGGATTTGAATTAAATGCTATAATGAAGCCACGAGTGAGGTTGGGGAATCTGTAATATGAACATAGTGGCATTCAGTTAGAATGTGTTCATTCCTAAGCATAGCAGATATAAGCTATAAGGTTGGATTCCTTTTAAGCTTCTGTGGTGTAGTGGTAGCGCCTTGACTTAGCAATCATAAGTTATATGTTCGAGATCCGGTCGGAGTAAAAAATGATTCATGTTTTCACATATGTAATGTGCTTATTTGATAATTTCATGGCCCGAATGAGATTGGGATATGAATTAAATGCTAAAATGAAGCCACGAGTGAGGTTGGGGAATCTGTAATATGAACATAGTGGCATTCAGTTAGAATGTGTTCATTCCTAAGCATAGCAGATATAAGCTATAAGGTTGGATTCCTTTTAAGATTCTGTGGTGTAGTGGTAGCGCCTTGACTTAGTAATCATAAGTCCTAGGTTCGAGTCCCGATCGGGGTAATAAATGAGTCATGTTTTCACATATGTAATGTGCTTATTTGATAATTTCATGGCCCGAATGAGATTGGGAATTGAATTAAATGCTAAAATGAAGCCACGAGTGAGGTTGGGGAATCTGTAATATGAACACAGTGGCATTCAGTTAGAATGCGTTCATTCCTAAGTATAGCAGATATAAGCTATAAGGTTGGATTCCTTTTAACCTTCTGTGGTATAGTGGTAGCGCCTTGACTTAGTAATCATAAGTCCTATGTTCGAGTCCCGGTCGGGGTAAAAAATGATTCATGTTTTCACATATGTAATGTGCTTATTTAATAATTTCATGGCCCGAATGAGATTGGGATTTGAATTAAATGCTAAAATGAAGCCACGAGTGAGGTTGGGGAATCTGTAATATGAACATAGTGGCATTCAGTTAGAATGCGTTCATTCCTAAGTATAGCAGATATAAGCTATAAGGTTGGATTCCTTTTAACCTTCTGTGGTGTAGTGGTAGCGCCTTGACTTAGTAAACGTAAGTCCTAGGTTCGAGTTCCGGTCATGGTAAAAAATGATTCATGTTTTCACATATGTAATGTGCTTATTTGAAAATTTCGTGGCCCGAATGAGATTGGGATTTGAATTAAATGCTAAAATGATGCCACGAGTGAGGTTGGGACTCTGTAATATGAAAATAGCGGCATTCAGTTAGAATGCGTTCATTCCTAAGTATAGCAGATATAAGCTATAAGGTTGGATTCCTTTTAACCTTCTGTGGTGTAGTGGAAGCGCCTTGACTTAGTAATCATAAGTCCTAGGTTCGAGTCCCGTTCGGGGTAAAAATTGATTCATGATTTCACATATCTAATGTGCCTATTTGATAATTTCATGGCCCGAATGAGATTGGGATTTGAATTAAATGCTAAAATGAAGCCACGAGTGAGGTTGGGGAATCTGTAATATGAACATAGCCGCATTCAGTTAGAATGCATTCATTCCTAAGTATAGCAGATATAAGCTATAAGGTTGGATTCCTTTCAGCTTTCTGTGGTGTAGTGGTAGCGACTTGACTTAGTAATCATAAGTCCTAGGTTCGAGTCCCGGTCGGGGTAAAAAATGATTCATGATTTCACATATGTAATGTGCTTGTTTGATAATTTCATGGCCCGAATGAGATTGGGATTTGAATTAAATGCTAAAATGAAGCTACGAGTGAGGTTGGGGAATCTGTAATATTAACACAGTGGCATTCAGTTAGAATGCGTTCATTCATAAGTATAGCAGATATAAGCTATAAGGTTGGATTCCTTTTAACTTTCTGTGGTGTAGTGGTAGCTCCTTGACTTAGTAATCATAAGTTATATGTTCGAGTCCCGGTCGGAGTAAAAAATGATTCATGTTTTCACATATGTAATGTGCTTATTTGATAATTTCATGGCCCGAATGAGATTGGGATTTGAATTAAATGCTAAAATGAAGCCACGAGTGAGGTTGGGGAATCTGCAATATGAACATAGTGGCATTCAGTTAGAATGTGTTCATTCCTAAGCATAGCAGATATAAGCTATAAGGTTGGATTCCTCTTAAGATTCTGTGGTGTAGTGGTAGCGCCTTGACTTAGTAATCATAAGTTATATGTTCGAGTCCCGGTCGGAGTAAAAAATGATTCATGTTTTCACATATGTAATGTGCTTATTTGATAATTTCATGGCCCGAATGAGATTGGGATATAAATTAAATGCTAAAATGAAGCCACGAGTGAGGTTGGGGAATCTGTAATATGAACATAATGGCATTCAGTTAGAATGCGTTCATTCCTAAGTATAGCAGATATAAGCTATAAGGTTGGATTCCTTTTAACCTTTTGTGGTGTAGTGGTAGCGCCTTGACTTAGTAATCATAAGTCCTAGGTTCGAGTCCCGGTTGGGGTAAAAAACGATTCATGTTTTCACATATGTAATGTGCTTATTTGATAATTTCATGGCCCGAATGAGATTGGGATTTGAATTAAATGCTAAAATGAAGCCACGAGTGAGGTTGGGGATTCTGTAATATGAACATAGTGGCATTCAGTTAGAATGAGTTCATTCCTAAGTATAGCAGATATAAGCTATAAGGTTGGATTCCTTTTAACCTTCTGTGGTGTAGTGGTAGCGCCTTGACTTAGTAATCATAAGTCCTATGTTCGAGTCCCGATCGGGGTAATAAATGAGTCATGTTTTTACATATGTAATGTGCTTATTTGATAATTTCATGGCCCGAATGAGATTGGGATTTGAATTAAATGCTAAAATGAAGAAACGAGTGAGGTTGGGGAATCTGTAATATGAACATAATGGCATTCAGTTAGAATGCGTTCATTCCTAAGTATAGCAGATATAAGCTATAAGGTTGGATTCCTTTTAACCTTTTGTGGTGTAGTGGTAGCGCCTTGACTTAGTAATCATAAGTCCTAGGTTCGAGTCTCGGTAGGGATAAAAAATTATTCATGTTTTCACATATGTAATGTGCTTATTTGATAATTTCATGGCCCGAATGAGATTGGGATTTGAATTAAATGCTAAAATGAAGCCACGAGTGAGGTTGGGGAATCTGTAATATGAACATAGTGGCATTCAGTCAGAATGCGTTCATTCCTAAGTATAGCAGATATAAGCTATAAGGTTGGATTCCTTTTAACCTTCTGTGGTGTAGTGGTAGCGCCTTGACTTAGTAATCATAAGTCCTAGGTTCGAGTCTCGGTAGGGGTAAAAAATGATTCATGTTTTCACATATGTAATGTGCTTATTTGATAATTTCATGGCCCGAATGAGATTGGGATTTGAATTAAATGCTAAAATTATGCCACGATTGAGGTTGGGGAATCTGTAATATGAAAATAGCGGCATTCAGTTAGAATGCTTTCATTCCTAAGTATAGCAAATATAAGCTATAAGGTTGGATTCCTTTTAACCTTCTGTGGTGTAGTGGTAGCGCCTTGACTTAGTAATCATAAGTCCTAGGTTCGGGTCCCGGTTGGGGTAGAAATTGATTCATGATTTCACATATCTAATGTGCCTACTTGATAATTTCATGGCCCGAATGAGATTGGGATTTGAATTAAATGCTAAAATGAAGCCACGAGTGAGGTTGGGGAATCTGTAATATGAACATAGTGGCATTCATTTAGAATGCGCTAATTCCTAAGAATAGCAGATATAAGCTATAAGGTTGGATTCCTTTTAACTTTCTGTGGTGTAGTGGTAGCGCCTTGACTTAGTAATCATAAGTCCTAGGTTCGAGTCCCGGTTGGGGTAAAAAATGAATCATGATTTCACATATGTAATGTGCTTATTTGATAATTTCATGGCCCGAATGAGATTGGGCTTTGAATTAAATGCTAAAATGAAGCCACGAGTGAGGTTGGGGAATCTGTAATATGAACACAGTGGCATTCAGTTAGAATGCGTTCATTCCTAAGTATAGCAGATATAAGCTATAAGGTTGGATTCCTTTTAACTTCCTGTGGTGTAGTGGTAGCGCCTTGACTTAGTAATCATAAGTCCTAGGTTCGAGTCCTGGTCGGGGTAAAAAATGATTCATGTTTTCACATATGTAATGTGCTTATTTGATAATTTCATGGCCCGAATGAGATTGGGATTTGAATTAAATGCTAAAATGAAGCCACGAGTGAGGTTGGGGAATCTGTAATATGAACATAGAGCATTCAGTTAGAATGTGTTCATTCCTAAGTATAGCAGATATAAGCTATAAGGTTGGATTCCTTTTAACCTTCTGTGGTGTAGTGGTAGCGCCTTGACTTAGTAATCATAAGTCCTAGGTTCGAGTCCCGGTTGGGGTAAAAAATGATTCATGTTTTCACATATGTAATGTGACTATTTGATAATTTCATGGCCCGAATGAGATTGGGATTTGAATTAAATGCTAAAATGAAGCCACGAGTGAGGTTGGGGAATCTGTAATATGAACATAGCGCCATTCAGTTAGAATGCGTTCATTCCTAAGTATAGCAGATATAAGCTATAAGGTTGGATTCCTTTTAACTTTCTGTGGTGTAGTGGTAGCGCCCTGACTTAGTAATCATAAGTCCTAGGTTTGAGTCCCGGTCGGGGTAAAAAATTATTCATGATTTCACATATGTAATGTGCTTATTTGATATTTTCATGGCCCGAATGAGATTGGGCTTTGAATTAAATGCTAAAATGAAGCCACGAGTGAGGTTGGGGAATCTGTAATATGAACACAGTGGCATTCAGTTAGAATGCGTTCATTCCTAAGTATAGCAGATATAAGCTATAAGGTTGGATTTCTTTTAACTTTCTCTGGTGTAGTAGTAGCGCCTTGACTTAGCAATCATAAGTTATATGTTCGAATCCCGGTCGGGGTAAAAAATGATTCATGTTTTCACATATGTAATGTGCTTATTTGATAATTTCATGGCCCGAATGAGATTGGGATTTGAATTAAATGCTAAAATGAAGCCACGGGTTAGGTTTGGGAATCTGTAATATGAACATAATGGCATTCAGTTAGAATGCGTTCATTCCTAAGTATTGCAGATATAAGCTATAAGGTTGGATTCCTTTTAACCTTCTGTTGTGTAGTGGTAGCGCCTTGACTTAGTAATCATAAGTCCTAGGTTCGAGTCCCGGTTGGGGTAAAAAATGATTCATGTTTTCACATATGTAATGTGCTTATTTGATAATTTCATGGCCCGAATGAGATTGGGATTTGAATTAAATGCTAAAATGAAGCCACGAGTGAGGTTGGGGAATCTGTAATATGAACATAGTGGCATTCAGTTAGAATGTGTTCATTCCAAAGCATAGCAGATATAAGCTATAAGGTTGGATTCCTTTTAAGCTTCTGTGGTGTAGTGGTAGCGCCTTGACTTAGCAATCATAAGTTATATGTTCGAGATCCGGTCGGAGTAAAAAATGATTCATGTTTTCACATATGTAATGTGCTTATTTGATAATTTCATGGCCCGAATGAGATTGGGATATGAATTAAATGCTAAAATGAAGCCACGAGTGAGGTTGGGGAATCTGTAATATGAACATAGTGGCATTCAGTTAGAATGAGTTCATTCCTAAGTATAGCAGATATAAGCTATAAGGTTGGATTCCTTTTAAGATTCTGTGGTGTAGTGGTAGCGCCTTGACTTAGTAATCATAAGTCCTAGGTTCGAGTCCCGATCGGGGTAATAAATGAGTCATGTTTTCACATATGTAATGTGCTTATTTGATAATTTCATGGCCCGAATGAGATTGGGAATTGAATTAAATGCTAAAATGAAGCCACGAGTGAGGTTGGGGAATCTGTAATATGAACACAGTGGCATTCAGTTAGAATGCGTTCATTCCTTAGTATAGCAGATATAAGCTATAAGGTTGGATTCCTTTTAACCTTCTGTGGTATAGTGGTAGCGCCTTGACTTAGTAATCATAAGTCCTATGTTCGAGTCCCGGTCGGGGTAAAAAATGATTCATGTTTTCACATATGTAATGTGCTTATTTAATAATTTCATGGCCCGAATGAGATTGGGATTTGAATTAAATGCTAAAATGAAGCCACGAGTGAGGTTGGGGAATCTGTAATATGAACATAGTGGCATTCAGTTAGAATGCGTTCATTCCTAAGTATAGCAGATATAAGCTATAAGGTTGGATTCCTTTTAACCTTCTGTGGTGTAGTGGTAGCGCCTTGACTTAGTAAACGTAAGTCCTAGGTTCGAGTTCCGGTCATGGTAAAAAATGATTCATGTTTTCACATATGTAATGTGCTTATTTGAAAATTTCGTGGCCCGAATGAGATTGGGATTTGAATTAAATGCTAAAATGATGCCACGAGTGAGGTTGGGACTCTGTAATATGAAAATAGCGGCATTCAGTTAGAATGCGTTCATTCCTAAGTATAGCAGATATAAGCTATAAGGTTGGATTCCTTTTAACCTTCTGTGGTGTAGTGGTAGCGCCTTGACTTAGTAATCATAAGTCCTAGGTTCGAGTCCCGTTCGGGGTAAAAATTGATTCATGATTTCACATATCTAATGTGCCTATTTGATAATTTCATGGCCCGAATGAGATTGGGATTTGAATTAAATGCTAAAATGAAGCCACGAGTGAGGTTGGGGAATCTGTAATATGAACATAGCCGCATTCAGTTAGAATGCATTCATTCCTAAGTATAGCAGATATAAGCTATAAGGTTGGATTCCTTTCAGCTTTCTGTGGTGTAGTGGTAGCGACTTGACTTAGTAATCATAAGTCCTAGGTTCGAGTCCCGGTCGGGGTAAAAAATGATTCATGATTTCACATATGTAATGTGCTTGTTTGATAATTTCATGGCCCGAATGAGATTGGGATTTGAATTAAATGCTAAAATGAAGCTACGAGTGAGGTTGGGGAATCTGTAATATTAACACAGTGGCATTCAGTTAGAATGCGTTCATTCATAAGTATAGCAGATATAAGCTATAAGGTTGGATTCCTTTTAACTTTCTGTGGTGTAGTGGTAGCTCCTTGACTTAGTAATCATAAGTTATATGTTCGAGTCCCGGTCGGAGTAAAAAATGATTCATGTTTTCACATATGTAATGTGCTTATTTGATAATTTCATGGCCCGAATGAGATTGGGATTTGAATTAAATGCTAAAATGAAGCCACGAGTGAGGTTGGGGAATCTGCAATATGAACATAGTGGCATTCAGTTAGAATGTGTTCATTCCTAAGCATAGCAGATATAAGCTATAAGGTTGGATTCCTCTTAAGATTCTGTGGTGTAGTGGTAGCGCCTTGACTTAGTAATCATAAGTTATATGTTCGAGTCCCGGTCGGAGTAAAAAATGATTCATGTTTTCACATATGTAATGTGCTTATTTGATAATTTCATGGCCCGAATGAGATTGGGATATAAATTAAATGCTAAAATGAAGCCACGAGTGAGGTTGGGGAATCTGTAATATGAACATAATGGCATTCAGTTAGAATGCGTTCATTCCTAAGTATAGCAGATATAAGCTATAAGGTTGGATTCCTTTTAACCTTTTGTGGTGTAGTGGTAGCGCCTTGACTTAGTAATCATAAGTCCTAGGTTCGAGTCCCGGTTGGGGTAAAAAACGATTCATGTTTTCACATATGTAATGTGCTTATTTGATAATTTCATGGCCCGAATGAGATTGGGATTTGAATTAAATGCTAAAATGAAGCCACGAGTGAGGTTGGGGATTCTGTAATATGAACATAGTGGCATTCAGTTAGAATGAGTTCATTCCTAAGTATAGCAGATATAAGCTATAAGGTTGGATTCCTTTTAACCTTCTGTGGTGTAGTGGTAGCGCCTTGACTTAGTAATCATAAGTCCTATGTTCGAGTCCCGATCGGGGTAATAAATGAGTCATGTTTTTACATATGTAATGTGCTTATTTGATAATTTCATGGCCCGAATGAGATTGGGATTTGAATTAAATGCTAAAATGAAGAAACGAGTGAGGTTGGGGAATCTGTAATATGAACATAATGGCATTCAGTTAGAATGCGTTCATTCCTAAGTATAGCAGATATAAGCTATAAGGTTGGATTCCTTTTAACCTTTTGTGGTGTAGTGGTAGCGCCTTGACTTAGTAATCATAAGTCCTAGGTTCGAGTCTCGGTAGGGATAAAAAATTATTCATGTTTTCACATATGTAATGTGCTTATTTGATAATTTCATGGCCCGAATGAGATTGGGATTTGAATTAAATGCTAAAATGAAGCCACGAGTGAGGTTGGGGAATCTGTAATATGAACATAGTGGCATTCAGTCAGAATGCGTTCATTCCTAAGTATAGCAGATATAAGCTATAAGGTTGGATTCCTTTTAACCTTCTGTGGTGTAGTGGTAGCGCCTTGACTTAGTAATCATAAGTCCTAGGTTCGAGTCTCGGTAGGGGTAAAAAATGATTCATGTTTTCACATATGTAATGTGCTTATTTGATAATTTCATGGCCCGAATGAGATTGGGATTTGAATTAAATGCTAAAATTATGCCACGATTGAGGTTGGGGAATCTGTAATATGAAAATAGCGGCATTCAGTTAGAATGCTTTCATTCCTAAGTATAGCAAATATAAGCTATAAGGTTGGATTCCTTTTAACCTTCTGTGGTGTAGTGGTAGCGCCTTGACTTAGTAATCATAAGTCCTAGGTTCGGGTCCCGGTTGGGGTAGAAATTGATTCATGATTTCACATATCTAATGTGCCTACTTGATAATTTCATGGCCCGAATGAGATTGGGATTTGAATTAAATGCTAAAATGAAGCCACGAGTGAGGTTGGGGAATCTGTAATATGAACATAGTGGCATTCATTTAGAATGCGCTAATTCCTAAGTATAGCAGATATAAGCTATAAGGTTGGATTCCTTTTAACTTTCTGTGGTGTAGTGGTAGCGCCTTGACTTAGTAATCATAAGTCCTAGGTTCGAGTCCCGGTTGGGGTAAAAAATGAATCATGATTTCACATATGTAATGTGCTTATTTGATAATTTCATGGCCCGAATGAGATTGGGCTTTGAATTAAATGCTAAAATGAAGCCACGAGTGAGGTTGGGGAATCTGTAATATGAACACAGTGGCATTCAGTTAGAATGCGTTCATTCCTAAGTATAGCAGATATAAGCTATAAGGTTGGATTCCTTTTAACTTCCTGTGGTGTAGTGGTAGCGCCTTGACTTAGTAATCATAAGTCCTAGGTTCGAGTCCTGGTCGGGGTAAAAAATGATTCATGTTTTCACATATGTAATGTGCTTATTTGATAATTTCATGGCCCGAATGAGATTGGGATTTGAATTAAATGCTAAAATGAAGCCACGAGTGAGGTTGGGGAATCTGTAATATGAACATAGAGCATTCAGTTAGAATGTGTTCATTCCTAAGTATAGCAGATATAAGCTATAAGGTTGGATTCCTTTTAACCTTCTGTGGTGTAGTGGTAGCGCCTTGACTTAGTAATCATAAGTCCTAGGTTCGAGTCCCGGTTGGGGTAAAAAATGATTCATGTTTTCACATATGTAATGTGACTATTTGATAATTTCATGGCCCGAATGAGATTGGGATTTGAATTAAATGCTAAAATGAAGCCACGAGTGAGGTTGGGGAATCTGTAATATGAACATAGCGCCATTCAGTTAGAATGCGTTCATTCCTAAGTATAGCAGATATAAGCTATAAGGTTGGATTCCTTTTAACTTTCTGTGGTGTAGTGGTAGCGCCCTGACTTAGTAATCATAAGTCCTAGGTTTGAGTCCCGGTCGGGGTAAAAAATTATTCATGATTTCACATATGTAATGTGCTTATTTGATATTTTCATGGCCCGAATGAGATTGGGCTTTGAATTAAATGCTAAAATGAAGCCACGAGTGAGGTTGGGGAATCTGTAATATGAACACAGTGGCATTCAGTTAGAATGCGTTCATTCCTAAGTATAGCAGATATAAGCTATAAGGTTGGATTTCTTTTAACTTTCTCTGGTGTAGTAGTAGCGCCTTGACTTAGCAATCATAAGTTATATGTTCGAATCCCGGTCGGGGTAAAAAATGATTCATGTTTTCACATATGTAATGTGCTTATTTGATAATTTCATGGCCCGAATGAGATTGGGATTTGAATTAAATGCTAAAATGAAGCCACGGGTTAGGTTTGGGAATCTGTAATATGAACATAATGGCATTCAGTTAGAATGCGTTCATTCCTAAGTATTGCAGATATAAGCTATAAGGTTGGATTCCTTTTAACCTTCTGTTGTGTAGTGGTAGCGCCTTGACTTAGTAATCATAAGTCCTAGGTTCGAGTCCCGGTTGGGGTAAAAAATGATTCATGTTTTCACATATGTAATGTGCTTATTTGATAATTTCATGGCCCGAATGAGATTGTGATTTGAATTAAATGCTAAAATGAAGCCACGAGAGAGGTTGGGGAATCTGCAATATGAACATAGTAGCATTCAGTTAGAATGCGTTCATTCCTAAGTATAGCTGATATAATCTATAAGGTTGGATTCCTTTTAACCTTCTGTGGTGTAGTGGTAGCGCCTTGACTTAGTAATCATAATTCCTAGGTTCGAGTCCCAGTCGGGGTAAAAAATGATTCATGTTTTCACATATGTAATGTGCTTATTTGATAATTTCATGGCCCGAATGAGATTGGAATTTGAATTAAATGCTAAAATGAAGCCACGAGTGAGGTTGGGGAATCTGTAATATGAGCATGGTGGCATTCAGTTAATATGCGTTCATTCCTAAGTATAGCAGATATAATCTATAAGGTAGGATTCCTTTTAGCCTTCTGTGGTGTGGTGGTAGCGCCTTGACTTAGTAATCATATTTCCTAGGTTCGAGTCCCGGTCGGGGTAAAAAATGAGTCATGTTTTCACATATGTAATATGCTTATTTGATAATTTCATGGCCCGAATGAGATTGGGATTAGAATTAAATGCTAAAATGAAGCCACGAGTGAGGTTGGGGAATCTCTAATATGAACATAGTGGCATTAAGTTAGAATGCGTTTATTCCTAAGTATAGCAGATATAATCTATAAGGTTGGATTCCTTTTAACCTTCTGTGGTGTAGTGGTAGTGCCTTGACTTAGTAATCATAAGTCCTAGGTTCGAGTCTCGGTCGGGGTAAAATATGATTCATGTTTTCACATATGTAATGTGCTTATTTGATAATTTCGTGGCCCGAATGAGATTGGGATTTGAATTAAATGCTAAAATGAAGCCACGAGTGAGGTTGGGGAATCTGTAATATGAAAATAGTGGCATTCAGTTAGAATGCATTCATTCCTAGGTATAGCAGATATAAGCTATAAGGTTGGATTCCTTTTAACCTTCTGTGGTGTAGTGGTAGCGCCTTGACTTAGTAATCATAAGTCCTATGTTCGAGTCCCAGTCGGGGTAAAAAATGATTCATGTTTTCACATATGTAATGTGCCTATTTGATAATTTCATGGCCAGAATGAGATTGGGATTTGAATTAAATGCTAAAATGAAGCCACGAGTGAGGTTGGGGAATCTGTAATATGAACATAGTGGCATTCAGTTAGAATGCGTTCATTCCTAAGTATAGCAGATATAAGCTATAAGGTTGCATTCCTTTTAACCTTCTGTGGTGTAGTGGTAGCGCCTTGACTTAGTAATCATAAGTCCTAGTTTCGAGTCCCGATCGGGGTAATAAATGATTCATGTTTTCACATTTGTTATGTGCCTATTTGATAATTTCATGGCCCGAATGAGATTGGGATTTGAATTAAATGCTAAAATGAAGCCACGAGAGAGGTTGGGGAATCTGTAATATGAACATAGTGGCATTCAGTTAGAAGGCGTTCATTCCTAAGTATAGCAGATATAAGCTATAAGGTTGGATTCCTTTTAACCTTTTGTGGTGTAGTGGTAGCGCCTTGACTTAGTAATCATAAGTCCTAGGTTCGAGTCTCGGTAGGGGTAAAAAATGATTCATGTTTTCACATATGTAATGTTCTTATTTGATAATTTCATGGCCCGAATGAGATTGGGATTTGAATTAAATGCTAAAATTATGCCACGATTGAGGTTGGGGAATTTGTAATATGAAAATAGCGGCATTCAGTTAGAATGCGTTCATTCCTAAGTATAGCAAATATAAGCTATAAGGTTGGATTCCTTTTAACCTTCTGTGGTGTAGTGGTAGCGCCTTGACTTAGTAATCATAAGTCCTAGGTTCGAGTCCCGGTTGGGGTAGAAATTGATTCATGATTTCACATATCTAATGTGCCTACTTGATAATTTCATGGCCCGAATGAGATTGGGATTTGAATTAAATGCTAAAATGAAGCCACGAGTGAGGTTGGGGAATCTGTAATATGAACATAGTGGCATTCATTTAGAATGCGTTCATTCCTAAGTATAGCAGATATAAGCAATAAGGTTGGATTCCTTTTAACTTTCTGTGGTGTAGTGGTAGCGCCTTGACTTAGTAATCATAAGTCCTAGGTTCGAGTCCCGGTTGGGGTAAAAAATGAATCATGATTTCACATATGTTATGTGTTTATTTGATAATTTCATGGCCCGAATGAGATTGGGCTTTGAATTAAATGCTAAAATGAAGCCACGAGTGAGGTTGGGGAATCTGTAATATGAACACAGTGGCATTCAGTTAGAATGCGTTCATTCCTAAGTATAGCAGATATAAGCTATAAGGTTGGATTCCTTTTAACTTCCTGTGGTGTAGTGGTAGCGCCTTGACTTAGTAATCATAAGTCCTAGGTTCGAGTCCCGGTTGGGGTAAAAAATGAATCATGATTTCACATATGTAATGTGCTTATTTGATAATTTCATGGCCCGAATGAGATTGGGATATGAATTAAATGCTAAAATGAAGCCACGAGTGAGGTTGGGGAATCTGTAATATGAACATAGAACATTCAGTTAGAATGTGTTCATTCCTAAGTATAGCAGATATAAGCTATAAGGTTGGATTCCTTTTAACCTTCTGTGGTGTAGTGGTAGCGCCTTAACTTAGTAATCATAAGTCCTATGTTCGAGTCCCGATCGGGGTAATAAATGATTCATGTTTTCACATATGTAATGTGACTATTTGATAATTTCATGGCCCGAATGAGATTGGGATTTGAATTAAATGCTAAAATGAAGCCACGAGTGAGGTTGGGGAATCTGTAATATGAACATAGCGCCATTCAGTTAGAATGCGTTCATTCCTAAGTATAGCAGATATAAGCTATAAGGTTGGATTCCTTTTAACCTTCTGTGGTGTAGTGGTAGCACCTTGACTTAGTAATCATAAGTCCTAGGTTTGAGTCCCAATTAGGGTAAAAAATGATTCATGTTTTCACATATGTAATGTGCTTATTTGATAATTTCATGGCCCGAATGAGATTGGGATTTGAATTAAATGCTAAAATGAATCCATGAGTGAGGTTGGGGAACCTGTAATATGAACATAGTGGCATTCAGTTATAATGCGTTCATTCCTAAATATAGAAGATGTAAGCTATAAGGTTGGATTCCTTTTAACCTTCTGTGGTGTAGTGGTAGCACCTTGACTTAGTAATCATAAGTCATATGTTCGAGTCCCGAGCGGGGTAATAAATGAGTCATGTTTTCACATATGTAATGTGACTATTTGATAATTTCATGTCCCGAATGAGATTGGGATTTGAATTAAATGATAAAATGAAGCCTCGAGTGAGGTTGGGGCATCTGTAATATGAACATAGTGGCATTCAGTTAGAATGCATTCATTCCTAAGTATAGCAGATATAATCTATAAGGTTGGATTCCTTTTAACCTTCTGTGGTGTAGTGGTAGCGCCCTGACTTAGTAATCATAAGTCCTATGTTCGAGTCCCGGTCGGGGTAATAAATGAGTCATGTTTTCATATATGTAATGTGCTTATTTGATAATTTCATGGCCCGAATGAGATTGGGATTTGAATTAAATGCTAAAATGAAGCCACGAGTGAGGTTGGGGAATCTGTAATATGAAAATAGCGGCATTCAGTTAGAATGCGTTCATTCCTAAGTATAGCAGATATAAGCTATAAGGTTGGATTCCTTTTAACCTTCTGTGGTGTAGTGGTAGCGTCTTGACTTAGTAATCATAAGTCCTAGGTTCGTGTCCCGGTCGGGGTAAAAAATGATTCATGTTTTCACATATGTAATGTGCTTATTTGTTAATTTCATGGCCCGAATGAGATTGGGATTTGAATTAAATGCTAAAATGAAGCCACGAGTGAGGTTGGGGAATATGTAATAAGAAAATAGGGGCATTCAGTTAGAATGCGTTCATTATTTAATATAGCAGATATAAGCTATAAGGTTGGATTCCTTTTAACCTTCTGTGGTGTAGTGGTAGCGCCTTGACTTAGTAATCATAAGTCCTAGGTTCGAGTCCCATTCGGGGTAAAAACTGATTCATGTTTTCACATATGTAATGTGCTTATTTGATAATTTCATGGCCCGAATGAGATTGGGATTTGAATTAAATGCTAAAATGAAGCCACGAGTGAGGTTGGGGAATCTGTAATATGAACATAGTGGCATTCAGTTAGAATGCGTTCATTCCTAAGTATAGCAGATATAAGCTATAAGGTTGGATTCCTTTTAACCTTCTGTGGTGTAGTGGTAGCGCCTTGTTTTAGTAATCATAAGTCCTATGTTCGAGTCCCGATCGGGGAAATAAATGAGTCATGTTTTCACATATGTAATGTGCCTATTTGATAATTTCATGGCCCGAATGAGATTGGGATTTGAATTAAATGCTAAAATGAAGCCACGAGTGAGGTTGGGGAATCTGTAATATGAAAATAGCGGCATTCAGTTAGAATGCGTTCATTCCTAAGTATAGCAGATATAAGCTATAAGGTTGGATTCCTTTTAACCTTCTGTGGTGTAGTGGTAGCGTCTTGACTTTGTAATCATAAGTCCTAGGTTCGAGTCCCGGTCGGGGTAAAAACTGATTCATGTTTTCACATATGTAATGTGCTTATTTAATAATTTCATGGCCCGAATGAGATTGGGATTTGAATTAAATGCTAAAATGAAGCCACGAGTGAGGTTGGGGAATCAGTAATATGAACACAGTGGCATTCAGTTAGAATGTGTTCATTCCTAAGTATAGCAGATATAAGTTATAAGGTTGGATTCCTTTTAACCTTCTGTGGTGTAGTGGTAGTGCCTTGACTTAGTAATCATAAGTCCTAGGTTCGAGTCCCGGTCGGGGTAAAAAATGATTCATGTTTTCACATATGTACTGTGCTTATTTGATAATTTCATGGCCCGAATGAGATTGGGATTTGAATTAAATGCTAAAATGAAGCCACGAGTGAGGTTGGGGAATCTGTAATATGAACATAAGGGCATTCAGTTAGAATGCGTTCATTCCTAAGTATAGCAGATATAAGCTATAAGGTTGGATTCCTTTTAACCTTCTGTGGTGTAGTGGTAGCGCCTTGTTTTAGTAATCATAAGTCCTATTTTCGAGTACCGATCGGGGAAATAAATGAGTCATATTTTCACATATGTAATGTGCCTATTTGATAATTTCTTGGCCCGAATGAGATTGGGATATGAATTAAATGCTAAAATGAAGCCACGAGTGAGGTTGGGGAATCTGTAATATGAACATAAGGGCATTCAGTTAGAATGCGTTCATTCCTAACTATAGCAGATATAAGCTATAAGGTTGGATTCCTTTTAACCTTTTGTGGTGTAGTGGTAGCGCCTTGACTTAGTAATCATAAGTCCTAGGTTCGAGTCTCAGTAGGGGTAAAAAATGATTCATGTTTTCACATATGTAATGTGCTTATTTGATAATTTCATGGCCCGAATGAGATTGGGATTTGAATTAAATGCTAAAATTATGCCACGATTGAGGTTGGGGAATCTGTAATATGAAAATAGCGGCATTCTGTTAGAATGCTTTCATTCCTAAGTATAGCAAATATAAGCTATAAGGTTGGATTCCTTTTAACCTTCTGTGGTGTAGTGGTAGCGCCTTGACTTAGTAATCATAAGTCCTAGGTTCGGGTCCCGGTTGGGGTAGAAATTGATTCATGATTTCACATATCTAATGTGCCTACTTGATAATTTCATGGCCCGAATGAGATTGGGATTTGAATTAAATGCTAAAATGAAGCCACGAGTGAGGTTGGGGAATCTGTAATATGAACATAGTGGCATTCATTTAGAATGCGTTAATTCCTAAGTATAGCAGATATAAGCTATAAGGTTGGATTCCTTTTAACTTTCTGTGGTGTAGTGGTAGCGCCTTGACTTAGTAATCATAAGTCCTAGGTTCGAGTCCCGGTTGGGGTAAAAAATGATTCATGTTTTCACATATGTAATGTGCTTATTTGATAATTTCATGGCCCGAATGAGATTGGGCTTTGAATTAAATGCTAAAATGAAGCCACGAGTGAGGTTGGGGAATCTGTAATATGAACACAGTGGCATTCAGTTAGAATGCGTTCATTCCTAAGTATAGCAGATATAAGCTATAAGGTTGGATTCCTTTTAACTTCCTGTGGTGTAGTGGTAGCGACTTGACTTAGTAATCATAAGTCCTAGGTTCGAGTCCTGGTCGGGGTAAAAAATGATTCATGTTTTCACATATGTAATGTGCTTATTTGAGAATTTCATGGCCCGAATGAGATTGGGATTTGAATTAAATGCTAAAATGAAGCCACGAGTGAGGTTGGGGAATCTGTAATATGAACATAGAGCATTCAGTTAGAATGTGTTCATTCCTAAGTATAGCAGATATAAGCTATAAGGTTGGATTCCTTTTAACCTTCTGTGGTGTAGTGGTAGCGCCTTGACTTAGTAATCATAAGTCCTAGGTTCGAGTCCCGGTCGGGGTAAAAAATGATTCATGTTTTCACATATGTAATGTGACTATTTGATAATTTCATGGCCCGAATGAGATTGGGATTTGAATTAAATGCTAAAATGAAGCCACGAGTGAGGTTGGGGAATCTGTAATATGAACATAATGCCATTCAGTTAGAATGCGTTCATTCCTAAGTATAGCAGATATAAGCTATAAGGTTGGATTCCTTTTAACTTTCTGTGGTGTAGTGGTAGCGCCCTGACTTAGTAATCATAAGTCCTAGGTTCGAGTCCCGGTCGGGGTAAAAAATTATTCATGATTTCACATATGTAATGTGCTTATTTGATATTTTCATGGCCCGAATGAGATTGGGCTTTGAATTAAATGCTAAAATGAAGCCACGAGTGAGGTTGGGGAATCTGTAATATGAACACAGTGGCATTCAGTTAGAATGCGTTCATTCCTTAGTATAGCAGATATAAGCTATAAGGTTGGATTTCTTTTAACTTTCTCTGGTGTAGTGGTAGCGCCTTGACTTAGTAATCATAAGTGATATGTTCGAATCCCGGTCGGGGTAAAAAATGATTCATGTTTTCACATATGTAATGTGCTTATTTGATAATTTCATGGCCCGAATGAGATTGGGATTTGAATTAAATGCTAAAATGAAGCCACGGGTTAGGTTGGGGAATCTGTAATATGAACATAATGGCATTCAGTTAGAATGCGTTCATTCCTAAGTATTGCAGATATAAGCTATAAGGTTGGATTCCTTTTAACCTTCTGTGGTGTAGTGGTAGCGCCTTGACTTAGTAATCATAAGTCCTAGGTTCGAGTCCCGGTTGGGGTAAAAAATGATTCATGTTTTCACATATGTAATGTGCTTATTTGATAATTTCATGACCCGAATGAGATTGGGATTTGAATTAAATGCTAAAATGAAGCCACGAGTGAGGTTGGGGAATCTGCAATATGAACATAGTGGCATTCAGTTAGAATGCGTTCATTCCTAAGTATAGCAGATATAAGCTATAAGATTGAATTCCTTTTAACCTTCTATGGTGTAGTGGTAGCGCCTTGACTTAGTAATCATAAGTCCTAGGTTTGAGTCCCAATTAGGGTAAAAAATGATTCATGTTTTCACTTATGTAATGTGCTTATTTGATAATTTCATGGCCCGAATGAGATTGGGATTTGAATTAAATGCTAAAATGAATCCATGAGTGAGGTTGGGGAACCTGTAATATGAACATCGTGGCATTCAGTTATAATGCGTTCATTCCTAAATATAGAAGATGTAAGCTATAAGGTTGGATTCCTTTTAACCTTCTTTGGTGTAGTGGTAGCACCTTGACTTAGTAATCATAAGTCATATGTTCGAGTCCCGAGCGGGGTAATAAATGAGTCATGTTTTCACATATGTAATGTGGCTATTTGATAATTTCATGTCCCGAATGAGATTGGGATTTGAATTAAATGATAAAATGAAGCCTCGAGTGAGGTAGGGGCATCTGTAATATGAACATAGTGGCATTCAGTTAGAATGCATTCATTCCTAAGTATAGCAGATATAATCTATAAGGTTGGATTCCTTTTAACCTTCTGTGGTGTAGTGGTAGCGCCCTGACTTAGTAGTCATAAGTCCTATGTTCGAGTCCCGGTCGGGGTAATAAATGAGTCATGTTTTCATATATGTAATGTGCTTATTTGATAATTTCATGGCCCGAATGAGATTGGGATTTGAATTAAATGCTAAAATGAAGCCACGAGAAACGTTGGGGAATCTGTAATATGAAAATAGCGGCATTCAGTTAGAATGCGTTCATTCCTAAGTATAGCAGATATAAGCTATAAGGTTGGATTCCTTTTAACCTTCTGTGGTGTAGTGGTAGCGTCTTGACTTAGTAATCATAAGTCCTAGGTTCGAGTCCCGGTCGGGGTAAAAAATGATTCATGTTTTCACATATGTAATGTGCTTATTTGTTAATTTCATGGCCCGAATGAGATTGGGATTTGAATTAAATGCTAAAATGAAGCCACGAGTGAGGTTGGGGAATCTGTAATAAGAAAATATGGGCATTCAGTTAGAATGCGTTCATTATTAAATATAGCAGATATAAGCTATAAGGTTGGATTCCTTTTAACCTTCTGTGGTGTAGTGGTAGCGCCTTGACTTAGTAATCATAAGTCCTAGGTTCGAGTCCCATTCGGTGTAAAAACTGATTCATGTTTTCACATATGTAATGTGCTTATTTGATAATTTCATGGCCCGAATGAGATTGGAATTTGAATTAAATGCTAAAATGAAGCCACGAGTGAGGTTGGGAATCTGTATTATAAACATAGTGGCATTCAGTTAGAATTCGTTCATTCCTAAGTATAGCTGATATAATCTATAAGGTTGGATTCCTTTTAACCTTCTGTGGTGTAGTGGTAGCGCCTTGACTTAGTAATCATAATTCCTAGGTTTGAGTCCCTGTCGGGGTAAAAAATGATTCATGTTTTCACATATGTAATGAGCTTATTTAATAATTTCATGGACCAAATGAAATTGGGATTTGAATTAAATGCTAAAATGAAGCCACGAGTGAGGTTGGGAAATCAGTAATATGAACACAGTGGCATTCAGTTAGAATGCGGTCATTCCTAAGTATAGCAGATATAAGCTATAAGGTTGGATTCCTTTTAACCTTCTGTGGTGTAGTGGTAGTGCCTTGACTTAGTAATCATAAGTCCTAGGTTCGAGTCCCGGTCGGGGTAAAAAATGATTCATGTTTTCACATATGTACTGTGCTTATTTGATAATTTCATGGCCCGAATGAGATTGGGATTTGAATTAAATGCTAAAATGAAGCCACGAGTGAGGTTGGGGAATCTGTAATATGAACATAGTGGCATTCAGTTAGAATGCGTTCATTCCTAAGTATAGCAGATATAAGCTATAAGGTTGGATTCCTTTTAACCTTCTGTGGTGTAGTGGTAGCGCCTTGCTTTAGTAATCATAAGTCCTATGTTCGAGTCCCGATCGGGGAAATGAATGAGTCATGTTTTCACATATGTAATGTGCCTATTTGATAATTTCATGGCCCGAATGAGATTGGTATTTGAATTAAATGCTAAAATGAAGCCACGAGTGAGGTTGGGGAATCTGTAATATGAAAATAGCGGCATTCAGTTAGAATGCATTCATTCCTAAGTATAGCAGATATAAGCTATAAGGTTGGATTCCTTTTAACCTTCTGTGGTGTAGTGGTAGCGTCTTGACTTTGTAATCATAAGTCCTAGGTTCGAGTCCCGGTCGGGGTAAAAACTGATTCATGTTTTCACATATGTAATGTGCTTATTTGATAATTTCATGGCCCGAATGAGATTGGGATTTGAATTAAATGCTAAAATGAAGCCACGAGTGAGGTTGGGGAATCTGTATTATAAACATAGTGGCATTCAGTTAGAATTCGTTCATTCCTAAGTATAGCTGATATAATCTATAAGGTTGGATTCCTTTTAACCTTCTGTGGTGTAGTGGTAGCGCCTTGACTTAGTAATCATAAGTCCTAGGTTCGAGTCCCGGTCGGGGTAAAAAATGATTCATGTTTTCACATATGTAATATGCTTATTTAATAATTTCATGGCCCGAATGAGATTGGGATTTGAATTAAATGCTAAAATGAAGCCACGAGTGAGGTTGGGGAATCAGTAATATGAACACAGTGGCATTCAGCTGGAATGTGTTCATTCCTAAGTATAGCAGATATAAGCTATAAGGTTGGATTCCTTTTAAACTTCTGTGGTGTAGTGGTAGTGCCTTGACTTAGTAATCATAAGTCCTAGGTTCGAGTCCCGGTCGGGGTAAAAAATGATTCATGTTTTCACATATGTACTGTGCTTATTTTATAATTTCATGGGCCGAATGAGATTGGGATTTGAATTAAATGCTAAAATGAAGCCACGAGTGAGGTTGGGGAATCTGTAATATGAACATAGTGGCATTCAGTTAGAATGCGTTCATTCCTAAGTATAGCAGATATAAGCTATAAGGTTGGATTCCTTTTAACCTTCTGTGGTGTAGTGGTAGTGCCTTGACTCAGTAATCATAAGTCCTAGGTTCGAGTCCTGGTCGGGGTAAAAAATGATTCATGTTTTCACATATGTAATGTGCTTATTTGATAATTTCATGGCCCGAATGAGATTGGGATTTGAATTAAATGCTAAAATGAAGCCACGAGTGAGGTTGGGGAATCTGTAATATGAACATAGAGCATTCAGTTAGAATGTGTTCATTCCTAAGTATAGCAGATATAAGCTATAAGGTTGGATTCCTTTTAACCTTCTGTGGTGTAGTGGTAGCGCCTTGACTTAGTAATCATAAGTCCTAGGTTCGAGTCCCGGTCGGGGTAAAAAATGATTCATGTTTTCACATATGTAATGTGACTATTTGATAATTTCATGGCCCGAATGAGATTGGGATTTGAATTAAATGCTAAAATGAAGCCACGAGTGAGGTTGGGGAATCTGTAATATGAACATAGCGCCATTCAGTTAGAATGCGTTCATTCCTAAGTATAGCAGATATAAGCTATAAGGTTGGATTCCTTTTAACTTTCTGTGGTGTAGTGGTAGCGCCCTGACTTAGTAATCATAAGTCCTAGGTTCGAGTCCCGGTCGGGGTAAAAAATAATTCATGATTTCACATATGTAATGTGCTTATTTGATATTTTCATGGCCCGAATGAGATTGGGCTTTGAATTAAATGCTAAAATGAAGCCACGAGTGAGGTTGGGGAAGCTGTAATATGAACACAGTGGCATTCAGTTAGAATGCGTTCATTCCTAAGTATAGCAGATATAAGCTATAAGGTTGGATTTCTTTTAACTTTCTCTGGTGTAGTGGTAGCGCCTTGACTTAGTAATCATAAGTTATATGTTCGAATCCCGGTCGGGGTAAAAAATGATTCATGTTTTCACATATGTAATGTGCTTATTTGATAATTTCATGGCCCGAATGAGATTGGGATTTGAATTAAATGCTAAAATGAAGCCACGGGTTAGGTTGGGGAATCTGTAATATGAACATAATGGCATTCAGTTAGAATGCGTTCATTCCTAAGTATTGCAGATATAAGCTATAAGGTTGGATTCCTTTTAACCTTCTGTGGTGTAGTGGTAGCGCCTTGACTTAGTAATCATAAGTCCTAGGTTCGAGTCCCGGTTGGGGTAAAAAATGATTCATGTTTTCACATATGTAATGTGCTTATTTGATAATTTCATGACCCGAATGAGATTGGGATTTGAATTAAATGCTAAAATGAAGCCACGAGTGAAGTTGGGGAATCTGCAATATGAACATAGTGGCATTCAGTTAGAATGCGTTCATTCCAAAGTATAGCAGATATAAGCTATAAGATTGAATTCCTTTTAACCTTCTGTGGTGTAGTGGTAGCGCCTTGACTTAGTAATCATAAGTCCTAGGTTTGAGTCCCAATTAGGGTAAAAAATGATTCATGTTTTCACTTATGTAATGTGCTTATTTGATAATTTCATGGCCCGAATGAGATTGGGATTTGAATTAAATGCTAAAATGAATCCATGAGTGAGGTTGGGGAACCTGTAATATGAACATCGTGGCATTCAGTTATAATGCGTTCATTCCTAAATATAGAAGATGTAAGCAATAAGGTTGGATTCCTTTTAACCTTCTTTGGTGTAGTGGTAGCACCTTGACTTAGTAATCATAAGTCATATGTTCGAGTCCCGAGCGGGATAATAAATGAGTCATGTTTTCACATATGTAATGTGGCTATTTGATAATTTCATGTCCCGAATGAGATTGGGATTTGAATTAAATGATAAAATGAAGCCTCGAGTGAGGTTGGGGCATCTGTAATATGAACATAGTGGCATTCAGTTAGAATGCATTCATTCCTAAGTATAGCAGATATAATCTATAATGTTGGATTCCTTTTAACCTTCTGTGGTGTAGTGGTAGCGCCCTGACTTAGTAGTCATAAGTCCTATGTTCGAGTCCCGGTCGGGGTAATAAATGAGTCATGTTTTCATATATGTAATGTGCTTATTTGATAATTTCATGGCCCGAATGAGATTGGGATTTGAATTAAATGCTAAAATGAAGCCACGAGTAACGTTGGGGAATCTGTAATATGAAAATAGCGGCATTCAGTTAGAATGCGTTCATTCCTAAGTATAGCAGATATAAGCTATAAGGTTGGATTCCTTTTAACCTTCTGTGGTGTAGTGGTAGCGTCTTGACTTAGTAATCATAAGTCCTAGGTTCGAGTCCCGGTCGGGGTAAAAAATGATTCATGTTTTCACATATGTAATGTGCTTATTTGTTAATTTCATGGCCCGAATGAGATTGGGATTTGAATTAAATGCTAAAATGAAGCCACGAGTGAGGTTGGGGAATCTGTAATAAGAAAATAGGGGCATTCAGTTAGAATGCGTTCATTATTAAATATAGCAGATATAAGCTATAAGGTTGGATTCCTTTTAACCTTCTGTGGTGTAGTGGTAGCGCCTTGACTTAGTAATCATAAGTCCTAGGTTCGAGTCCCATTCGGGGTAAAAACTGATTCATGTTTTCACATATGTAATGTGCTTATTTGATAATTTCATGGCCCGAATGAGATTGGGATTTGAATTAAATGCTAAAATGAAGCCACGAGTGAGGTTGGGAATCTGTATTATAAACATAGTGGCATTCAGTTAGAATTCGTTCATTCCTAAGTATAGCTGATATAATCTATAAGGTTGGATTCCTTTTAACCTTCTGTGGTGTAGTGGTAGCGCCTTGACTTAGTAATCATAATTCCTAGGTTTCAGTCCCTGTCGGGGTAAAAAATGATTCATGTTTTCACATATGTAATGAGCTTATTTAATAATTTCATGGACCGAATGAGATTGGGATTTGAATTAAATGCTAAAATGAAGCCACGAGTGAGGTTGGGAAATCAGTAATATGAACACAGTGGCATTCAGTTAGAATGCGTTCATTCCTAAGTATAGCAGATATAAGCTATAAGGTTGGATTCCTTTTAACCTTCTGTGGTGTAGTGGTAGTGCCTTGACTTAGTAATCATAAGTCCTAGGTTCGAGTCCCGGTCGGGGTAAAAAATGATTCATGTTTTCACATATGTACTGTGCTTATTTGATAATTTCATGGCCCGAATGAGATTGGGATTTGAATTAAATGCTAAAATGAAGCCACGAGTGAGGTTGGGGAATCTGTAATATGAACATAGTGGCATTCAGTTAGAATGCGTTCATTCCTAAGTATAGCAGATATAAGCTATAAGGTTGGATTCCTTTTAACCTTCTGTGGTGTAGTGGTAGCGCCTTGTTTTAGTAATCATAAGTCCTATGTTCGAGTCCCGATCGGGGAAATGAATGAGTCATGTTTTCACATATGTAATGTGCCTATTTGATAATTTCATGGCCCGAATGAGATTGGTATTTGAATTAAATGCTAAAATGAAGCCACGAGTGAGGTTGGGGAATCTGTAATATGAAAATAGCGGCATTCAGTTAGAATGCGTTCATTCCTAAGTATAGCAGATATAAGCTATAAGGTTGGATTCCTTTTAACCTTCTGTGGTGTAGTGGTAGCGTCTTGACTTTGTAATCATAAGTCCTAGGTTCGAGTCCCGGTCGGGGTAAAAACTGATTCATGTTTTCACATACGTAATGTGCTTATTTGATAATTTCATGGCCCGAATGAGATTGGGATTTGAATTAAATGCTAAAATGAAGCCACGAGTGAGGTTGGGGAATCTGTATTATAAACATAGTGGCATTCAGTTAGAATTCGTTCATTCCTAAGTATAGCTGATATAATCTATAAGGTTGGATTCCTTTTAACCTTCTGTGGTGTAGTGGTAGCGCCTTGACTTAGTAATCATAAGTCCTAGGTTCGAGTCCCGGTCGGGGTAAAAAATGATTCATGTTTTCACATATGTAATGTGCTTATTTAATAATTTCATGGCCCGAATGAGATTGGGATTTGAATTAAATGCTAAAATGAAGCCACGAGTGAGGTTGGGGAATCAGTAATATGAACACAGTGGCATTCAGTTAGAATGTGTTCATTCCTAAGTATAGCAGATATAAGCTATAAGGTTGGATTCCTTTTAAACTTCTGTGGTGTAGTGGTAGTGCCTTGACTTAGTAATCATAAGTCCTAGGTTCGAGTCCCGGTCGGGGTAAAAAATGATTCATGTTTTCACATATGTACTGTGCTTATTTTATAATTTCATGGGCCGAATGAGATTGGGATTTGAATTAAATGCTAAAATGAAGCCACGAGTGAGGTTGGGGAATCTGTAATATGAACATAGTGGCATTCAGTTAGAATGCGTTCATTCCTAAGTATAGCAGATATAAGCTATAAGGTTGGATTCCTTTTAACCTTCTGTGGTGTAGTGGTAGTGCCTTGACTCAGTAATCATAAGTCCTAGGTTCGAGTCCCGGTCAGGGTAAAAAATGATTTATGTTTTCACATATGTAATGTGCTTATTTGATCATTTCATGGCCCGAATGAGATTGGGATTTGAATTAAATGCTAAAATGAAGCCACGAGTGAGGTTGGGGAATCTGTAATATGAACATAGTGGCATTCAGTTAGAATGCGTTCATTCCTAAGTATAGCAGATATAAGGTATAAGGTTGGATTCCTTTTAACCTTCTGTGGTGTAGTGGTAGCGCCTTGACTTAGTAATCATAAGTCCTAGGTTCGAGTCCCGGTCGGGGTAAAAATTGATTCATGTTTTCACATATGTAATGTGTTTATTTTATAATTTCATGGCCCGAAGAAGATTGGAATTTGAATTAAATGCTAAAATGCAGCCTCGAGTGAGGTTGGGGAATCTGTAATATGAACATAGTGGCATTCAGTTAGAATGCGTTCATTCCTAAGTATAGCTGATATAATCTTTAAGGTTGGATTCCTTTTAACCTTCTGTGGTGTAGTGGTAGCGTCTTGACTTAGTAATCATAATTCCTAGGTTCAAGTCCCGGTCGGGGTAAAAAATGATTCATGTTTTCACATATGTAATGTGCTTATTTAATAATTTCATGGCCCGAATGAGATTGGGATTTGAATTAAATGCTAAAATGAAGCAACGAGTGAGGTTGGGGGAATCTGTATTATGAACATAGTGGCATTCAGTTAATATGCGTTCATTCCTAAGTATAGCTGATATAATCTATAAGGTTGGATTCCTTTTAACCTTCTGTGGTGTAGTGGCAGCGCCTTGACTTAGTAATCATAATTCCTAGGTTCGAGTCCCAGTCGGGGTAAAAAATGATTCATGTTTTCACATATGTAATGTGCTTATTTGATAATTTCATGGCCCGAATGAGATTGGAATTTGAATTAAATGCTAAAATGAAGCCACGAGTGAGGTTGGGGAATCTGTAATATGAGCATGGTGGCATTCAGTTAATATGCGTTCATTCCTAAGTATAGCAGATATAATCTATAAGGTAGGATTCCTTTTAGCCTTCTGTGGTGTGGTGGTAGCGCCTTGACTTAGTAATCAAATTTCCTAGGTTCGAGTCCCGGTCGGGGTTAAAAATGAGTCATGTTTTCACATATGTAATGTGCTTATTTGATAATTTCATGGCCTGAATGAGACTGGGATTAGAATTAAATGCTAAAATGAAGCCACGAGTGAGGTTGGGGAATCTGTAATATGAACATAGTGGCATTAAGTTAGAATGTGTTTATTCCTAAGTATAGCAGATATAATCTATAAGGTTGGATTCCTTTTAACCTTCTGTGGTGTAGTGGTAGTGCCTTGACTTAATAATCATAAGTCCTAGGTTCGAGTCTCGGTCGGGGTAAAATATGATTCATGTTTTCACATATGTAATGTGCTTATTTGATAATTTCGTGGCCCGAATGAGATTGGTATTTGAATTAAATGATAAAATGAAGCCACGAGTGAGGTTGGGGAATCTGTAATATGAAAATAGTGGAATTCAGTTAGAATGCATTCATTCCTAGGTATAGCAGATATAAGCTATAAGGTTGGATTCCTTTTAACCTTCTGTGGTGTAGTGGTAGCGCCTTGACTTAGTAATCATAAGTCCTATGTTCGAGTCCTAATTGGGGTAAAAAATGATTCATGTTTTCACATATGTAATGTGCTTATATGATAATTTCATGGCCAGAATGAGATTGGGATTTGAATTAAATGCTAAAATGAAGCCACGAGTGAGGTTGGGGAATCTGTAATATGAACAAAGTGGCATTCAGTTAGAATGCGTTTATTCCTAAGTATAGCATATATAATCTATAAGGTTGGATTCCTTTTAACCTTCTGTGGTGTAGTGGTAGCGCCTTGACTTAGTAATCATAAGTCCTAGGTTCGAGTCTCGGTCGGGGTAAAATATGATTCATGTTTTCACATATGTAATGTGCTTATTTGATAATTTCATGGCCCGAATGAGATTGGGATTTGAATTAAATGCTAAAATGAAGCCACGAGTGAGGTTGGGGAATCTGTAATATGAACATAGTGGCATTCAGTTAGAATGCATTCATTCCTAGGTATAGCAGATATAAGCTATAAGGTTGTATTCCTTTTAACCTTCTGTGGTGTAGTGGTAGCGCCTTGACTTAGTAATCATAAGTCCTAGGTTCGAGTCCCGATCGGGGTAATAAATGATTCATGTTTTCACATATGTTTTGTGCCTATTTGATAATTTCATGGCCCGAATGAGATTGGGATTTGAATTAAATGCTAAAATGAAGCCACGAGTGAGGTTGGGGAATCTGTAATATGAACATAGTGGCATTCAGTCAGAATGCGTTCATTCCTAAGTATAGCAGATATAAGCTATAAGGTTGTATTCCTTTTAACCTTCTGTGGTGTAGTGGTAGTGCCTTGACTTAGTAATCATAAGTCCTAGTTTCGAGTCCTGGTAGGGGTAAAAAATGATTCATGTTTTCACATACCTAATGTGCTTATTTGATCATTTCATGGCCCGAATGAGATTGGTATTTGAATTAAATGCTAAAATTATGCCACGATTGAGGTTGGGGAATCTGTAATATGAAAATAGCGGCATTCAGTTAGAATGCGTTCATTCCTAAGCATAGCAAATATAAGCTATAAGGTTGGATTCCTTTTAACCTTCTGTGGTGTAGTGGTAGCGCCTTGACTTAGTAATCATAAGTCCTAGGTTCGAGTCCCGGTTGGGGTAGAAATTGATTCATGATTTCACATATCTAATGTGCCTACTTGATAATTTCATGGCCCGAATGAGATTGGGATTTGAATTAAATGCTAAAATGAAGCCACGAGTGAGGTTGGGGAATCTGTAATATGAACATAGTGGCATTCAGTTAGATTGCGTTCATTCCTAAGTATAGAAGATGTAAGCTATAAGGTTGGATTCCTTTTAACTTTCTGTGGTGTAGTGGTAGCGTCTTGACTTAGTAATCATAAGTCCTAGGTTCGAGTCCCGGTTGGGGTAAAAATTAATCATGATTTCACATATGTAATGTGCTTATTTGATAATTTCATGGCCCGAATGAGATTGGGCTTTGAATTAAATGCTAAAATGAAGCCACGAGTGAGGTTGGGGAATCTGTAATATGAACATAGTGGCATTCAGTTAGAATGCGTTCATTCCTAAGTATAGCAAATATAAGCTATAAGGTTGGATTCCTTTTAACCTTCTGTGGTGTAGTGGTAGCGCCTTGACTTAGTAATCATAAGTCCTAGGTTCGAGTCCCGGTTGGGGTAGAAATTGATTCATGATTTCACATATCTAATGTGCCTACTTGATAATTTCATGGCCCGAATGAGATTGGGATTTGAATTAAATGCTAAAATGAAGCCACGAGTGAGGTTGGGGAATATGTAATATGAACATAGTGGCATTCATTTAGAATGCGTTCATTCCTAAGTATAGAAGATGTAAGCTATAAGGTTGGATTCCTTTTAACTTTCTGTGGTGTAGTGGTAGCGCCTTGACTTAGTAATCATAAGTCCTAGGTTCGAGTCCTGGTCGGGGTAAAAAATGATTCATGTTTTCACATATGTAATGTGCTTATTTGATAATTTCATGGCCCGAATGAGATTGGGATTTGAATTAAATGCTAAAATGAAGCCACGAGTGAGGTTGGGGAATCTGTAATATGAACATAGAACATTCAGTTAGAATGTGTTCATTCCTAAGTATAGCAGATATAAGCTATAAGGTTGGATTCCTTTTAACCTTCTGTGGTGTAGTGGTAGCGCCTTGACTTAGTAATCATAAGTCCTAGGTTCGAGTCCCGGTTGGGGTAAAAAATGATTCATGTTTTCACATATGTAATGTGCTTATTTGATAATTTCATGGCCCGAATGAGATTGGGATTTGAATTAAATGCTAAAATGGAGCCACGAGTGAGGTTGGGGAATCTGTCATATGAACATAGTGGCATTCAGTTAGAATGCGTTCATTCCTAAGTATAGCAGATATAAGCTATAAGGTTGGATTCCTTTTAACCTTCTGTGGTGTAGTGGTAGCGCCTTAACTTAGTAATCATAAGTCCTATGTTCGAGTCCCGATCGGGGTAATAAATGAGTCATGTTTTCACATATGTAATGTGACTATTTGATAATTTCATGGCCCGAATGAGATTGGGATTTGAATTAAATGCTAAAATGAAGCCACGAGTGAGGTTGGGGAATCTGTAATATGAACATAGCGCCATTCAGTTAGAATGCGTTCATTCCTAAGTATAGCAGATATAAGCTATAAGGTTGGATTCCTTTTAACTTTCTGTGGTGTAGTGGTAGCTCCTTGACTTAGTAATCATAAGTCCTAGGTTCGAGTCCCGGTCGGGGTAAAAAATTATTCATGATTTCACATATGTAATGTGCTTAATTGATATTTTCATGGCCCGAATGAGATTGGGCTTTGAATTAAATGCTAAAATGAAGCCACGAGTGAGGTTGGGGAATCTGTAATATGAACATAGTGGCATTCAGTTAGAATGCGTTCATTCCTAAGTATAGCAGATATAAGCTATAAGGTTGGATTTCTTTTAACTTTCTCTGGTGTAGTGGTAGCGCCTTGACTTAGTAATCATAAGTCCTAGGTTCGAGTCCCGGTTGGGGTAAAAAATGATTCATGTTTTCACATATGTAATGTGCTTATTTGATAATTTCATGGCCCGAATGAGATTGGGATTTGAATTAAATGCTAAAATGAAGCCACGAGTGAGGTTGGGGAATCTGTAATATGAACATAGTGGCATTCAGTTAGAATGCGTTCATTCCTAAGTATAGCAGATATAAGCTATAAGGTTGGATTCCTTTTAACCTTCTGTGGTGTAGTGGTAGCGCCTTAACTTAGTAATCATAAGTCCTAGGTTCGAGTCCCGGTTGGGGTAAAAAATGATTCATGTTTTCACATATGTAATGTGCTTATTTGATAATTTCATGACACGAATGAGATTGGGATTTGAATTAAATGCTAAAATGAAGCCACGAGTGAGGTTGGGGAATCTGCAATATGAACATAGTGGCATTCAGTTAGAATGCGTTCATTCCTAAGTATAGCAGATATAAGCTATAAGATTGAATTCCTTTTAACCTTCTGTGGTGTAGTGGTAGCGCCTTGACTTAGTAATCATAAGTCCTAGGTTTGAGTCCCTATTAGGGTAAAAAATGATTCATGTTTTCACATATGTAATGTGCTTATTTGATAATTTCATGGCCCGTATGAGATTGGGATTTGAATTAAATGCTAAAATGAATCCATGAGTGAGGTTGGGGAACCTGTAATATGAACATAGTGGCATTCAGTTATAATGCGTTCATTCCTAAATATAGAAGATGTAAGCTATAAGGTTGGATTCCTTTTAACCTTCTGTGGTGTAGTGGTAGCACCTTGACTTAGTAATCATAAGTCATATGTTCGAGTCCCGAGCGGGGTAATAAATGAGTCATGTTTTCACATATGTAATGTGGCTATTTGATAATTTCATGTCCCGAATGAGATTGGGATTTGAATTAAATGATAAAATGAAGCCTCGAGTGAGGTTGGGGAATCTGTAATATGAACATAGTGGCATTCAGTTAGAATGCGTTCATTCCTAAGAATAGCAGATATAAGCTATAAGGTTGGATTCCTTTTAACCTTCTGTGGTGTAGTGGTAGTGCCTTGACTCAGTAATCATAAGTCCTAGGTTCGAGTCCCGGTCAGGGTAAAAAATGATTTATGTTTTCACATATGTAATGTGCTTATTTGATCATTTCATGGCCCGAATGAGATTGGGATTTGAATTAAATGCTAAAATGAAGCCACGAGTGAGGTTGGGGAATCTGTAATATGAACATAGTGGCATTCAGTTAGAATGCGTTCATTCCTAAGTATAGCAGATATAAGGTATAAGGTTGGATTCCTTTTAACCTTCTGTGGTGTAGTGGTAGCGCCTTGACTTAGTAATCATAAGTCCTAGGTTCGAGTCCCGGTCGGGGTAAAAATTGATTCATGTTTTCACATATGTAATGTGTTTATTTTATAATTTCATGGCCCGAATGAGATTGGGATTTGAATTAAATGCTAAAATGAAGCCACGAGTGAGGTTGGGGAATCTGTAATATGAACATAGTGGCATTCAGTTAGAATGCGTTCATTCCTAAGTATAGCAGATATAAGCTATAAGGTTGTATTCCTTTTAACATTCTTTGGTGTGGTGGTAGCGCCTTGACTTAGTAATCAAATGTCCTGGGTTCGAGTCTCGGTCGGGGTAAAAAATGATTCATGTTTTCACATATGTAATGTGCTTATTTGATAATTTCATGGCCCGAAGAAGATTGGAATTTGAATTAAATGCTAAAATGCAGCCTCGAGTGAGGTTGGGGAATCTGTAATATGAACATAGTGGCATTCAGTTAGAATGCGTTCATTCCTAAGTATAGCTGATATAATCTTTAAGGTTGGATTCCTTTTATCCTTCTGTGGTGTAGTGGTAGCGTCTTGACTTAGTAATCATAATTCCTAGGTTCAAGTCCCGGTCGGGGTAAAAAATGATTCATGTTTTCACATATGTAATGTGCTTATTTAATAATTTCATGGCCCGAATGAGATTGGGATTTGAATTAAATGCTAAAATGAAGCAACGAGTGAGGTTGGGGGAATCTGTATTATGAACATAGTGGCATTCAGTTAATATGCATTCATTCCTAAGTATAGCTGATATAATCTATAAGGTTGGATTCCTTTTAACCTTCTGTGGTGTAGTGGCAGCGCCTTGACTTAGTAATCATAATTCCTAGGTTCGAGTCCCAGTCGGGGTAAAAAATGATTCATGTTTTCACATATGTAATGTGCTTATTTGATAATTTCATGGCCCGAATGAGATTGGAATTTGAATTAAATGCTAAAATGAAGCCACGAGTGAGGTTGGGGAATCTGTAATATGAGCATGGTGGCATTCAGTTAATATGCGTTCATTCCTAAGTATAGCAGATATAATCTATAAGGTAGGATTCCTTTTAGCCTTCTGTGGTGTGGTGGTAGCGCCTTGACTTAGTAATCATATTTCCTAGGTTCGAGTCCCGGTCGGGGTTAAAAATGAGTCATGTTTTCACATATGTAATGTGCTTATTTGATAATTTCATGGCCTGAATGAGATTGGGATTAGAATTAAATGCTAAAATGAAGCCACGAGTGAGGTTGGGGAATCTGTAATATGAACATAGTGGCATTAAGTTAGAATGTGTTTATTCCTAAGTATAGCAGATATAATCTATAAGGTTGGATTCCTTTTAACCTTCTGTGGTGTAGTGGTAGTGCCTTGACTTAGTAATCATAAGTCCTAGGTTCGAGTCTCGGTCGGGGTAAAATATGATTCATGTTTTCACATATGTAATGTGCTTATTTGATAATTTCGTGGCCCGAATGAGATTGGTATTTGAATTAAATGATAAAATGAAGCCACGAGTGAGGTTGGGGAATCTGTAATATGAAAATAGTGGAATTCAGTTAGAATGCATTCATTCCTAGGTATAGCAGATATAAGCTATAAGGTTGGATTCCTTTTAACCTTCTGTGGTGTAGTGGTAGCGCCTTGACTTAGTAATCATAAGTCCTATGTTCGAGTCCTAATTGGGGTAATAAATGATTCATGTTTTCACATATGTTATGTGCCTATTTGATAATTTCATGGCCCGAATGAGATTGGGATTTGAATTAAATGCTAAAATGAAGCCACGAGTGAGGTTGGGGAATCTGTAATATGAACATAGTGGCATTCAGTCAGAATGCGTTCATTCCTAAGTATAGCAGATATAAGCTATAAGGTTGGATTCCTTTTAACCTTCTGTGGTGTAGTGGTAGTGCCTTGACTTAGTAATCATAAGTCCTAGTTTCGAGTCCTGGTAGGGGTAAAAAATGATTCATGTTTTCACATACCTAATGTGCTTATTTGATCATTTCATGGCCCGAATGAGATTGGTATTTGAATTAAATGCTAAAATTATGCCACGATTGAGGTTGGGGAATCTGTAATTTGAAAATAGCGGCATTCAGTTAGAATGCGTTCATTCCTAAGCATAGCAAATATAAGCTATAAGGTTGGATTCCTTTTAACCTTCTGTGGTGTAGTGGTAGCGCCTTGACTTAGTAATCATAAGTCCTAGGTTCGAGTCCCGGTTGGGGTAGAAATTGATTCATGATTTCACATATCTAATGTGCCTACTTGATAATTTCATGGCCCGAATGAGATTGGGATTTGAATTAAATGCTAAAATGAAGCCACGAGTGAGGTTGAGGAATCTGTAATATGAACATAGTGGCATTCATTTAGAATGCGTTCATTCCTAAGTATAGAAGATGTAAGCTATAAGGTTGGATTCCTTTTAACTTTCTGTGGTGTAGTGGTAGCGCCTTGACTTAGTAATCATAAGTCCTAGGTTCGAGTCCCGGTTGGGGTAAAAATGAATCATGATTTCACATATGTAATGTGCTTATTTGATAATTTCATGGCCCGAATGAGATTGGGCTTTGAATTAAATGCTAAAATGAAGCCACGAGTGAGGTTGGGGAATCTGTAATATGAACATAGTGGCATTCAGTTAGAATGCGTTCATTCCTAAGTATAGCAAATATAAGCTATAAGGTTGGATTCCTTTTAACCTTCTGTGGTGTAGTGGTAGCGCCTTGACTTAGTAATCATAAGTCCTAGGTTCGAGTCCTGGTTGGGGTAGAAATTGATTCATGATTTCACATATCTAATGTGCCTACTTGATAATTTCATGGCCCGAATGAGATTGGGATTTGAATTAAATGCTAAAATGAAGCCACGAGTGAGGTTGGGGAATATGTAATATGAACATAGTGGCATTCATTTAGAATGCGTTCATTCCTAAGTATAGAAGATGTAAGCTATAAGGTTGGATTCCTTTTAACTTTCTGTGGTGTAGTGGTAGCGCCTTGACTTAGTAATCATAAGTCCTAGGATCGAGTCCCGGTTGTGTAAAAAATGAATCATGATTTCACATATGTAATGTGCTTATTTGATAATTTCATGGCCCGAATGAGATTGGGCTTTGAATTAAATGCTAAAATGAAGCCACGAGTGAGGTTGGGGAATCTGTAATATGAACACAGTGGCATTCAGTTAGAATGCGTTCATTCCTAAGTATAGCAGATATAAGCTATAAGGTTGGATTCCTTTTAACTTCCTGTGGTGTAGTGGTAGCGCCTTGACTTAGTAATCATAAGTCCTAGGTTCGAGTCCTGGTCGGGGTAAAAAATGATTCATGTTTTCACATATGTAATGTGCTTATTTGATAATTTCATGGCCCGAATGAGATTGGGATTTGAATTAAATGCTAAAATGAAGCCACGAGTGAGGTTGGGGAATCTGTAATATGAACATAGAACATTCAGTTAGAATGTGTTCATTCCTAAGTATAGCAGATATAAGCTATAAGGTTGGATTCCTTTTAACCTTCTGTGGTGTAGTGGTAGCGCCTTGACTTAGTAATCATAAGTCCTAGGTTCGAGTCCCGGTTGGGGTAAAAAATGATTCATGTTTTCACATATGTAATGTGCTTATTTGATAATTTCATGGCCCGAATGAGATTGGGATTTGAATTAAATGCTAAAATGGAGCCACGAGTGAGGTTGGGGAATCTGTCATATGAACATAGTGGCATTCAGTTAGAATGCATTCATTCCTAAGTATAGCAGATATAAGCTATAAGGTTGGATTCCTTTTAACCTTCTGTGGTGTAGTGGTAGCGCCTTAACTTAGTAATCATAAGTCCTATGTTCGAGTCCCGATCGGGGTAATAAATGAGTCATGTTTTCACATATGTAATGTGACTATTTGATAATTTCATGGCCCGAATGAGATTGGGATTTGAATTAAATGCTAAAATGAAGCCACGAGTGAGGTTGGGGAATCTGTAATATGAACATAGCGCCATTCAGTTAGAATGCGTTCATTCCTAAGTATAGCAGATATAAGCTATAAGGTTGGATTCCTTTTAACTTTCTGTGGTGTAGTGGTAGCGCCTTGACTTAGTAATCATAAGTCCTAGGTTCGAGTCCCGGTCGGGGTAAAAAATTATTCATGATTTCACATATGTAATGTGCTTAATTGATATTTTCATGGCCCGAATGAGATTGGGCTTTGAATTAAATGCTAAAATGAAGCCACGAGTGAGGTTGGGGAATCTGTAATATGAACATAGTGGCATTCAGTTAGAATGCGTTCATTCCTAAGTATAGCAGATATAAGCTATAAGGTTGGATTTCTTTTAACTTTCTCTGGTGTAGTGGTAGCGCCTTGACTTAGTAATCATAAGTTCTAGGTTCGAGTCCCGGTTGGGGTAAAAAATGATTCATGTTTTCACATATGTAATGTGCTTATTTGATAATTTCATGGCCTGAATGAGATTGGGATTTGAATTAAATGCTAAAATGAAGCCACGAGTGAGGTTGGGGAATCTGTAATATGAACATAGTGGCATTCAGTTAGAATGCGTTCATTCCTAAGTATAGCAGATATAAGCTATAAGGTTGGATTCCTTTTAACCTTCTGTGGTGTAGTGGTAGCGCCTTAACTTAGTAATCATAAGTCCTAGGTTCGAGTCCCGGTTGGGGTAAAAAATGATTCATGTTTTCACATATGTAATGTGCTTATTTGATAATTTCATGACACGAATGAGATTGGGATTTGAATTAAATGCTAAAATGAAGCCACGAGTGAGGTTGGGGAATCTGCAATATGAACATAGTGGCATTCAGTTAGAATGCGTTCATTCCTAAGTATAGCAGATATAAGCTATAAGATTGAATTCCTTTTAACCTTCTGTGGTGTAGTGGTAGCGCCTTGACTTAGTAATCATAAGTCCTAGGTTTGAGTCCCAATTAGGGTAAAAAATGATTCATGTTTTCACATATGTAATGTGCTTATTTGATAATTTCATGGCCCGTATGAGATTGGGATTTGAATTAAATGCTAAAATGAATCCATGAGTGAGGTTGGGGAACCTGTAATATGAACATAGTGGCATTCAGTTATAATGCGTTCATTCCTAAATATAGAAGATGTAAGCTATAAGGTTGGATTCCTTTTAACCTTCTGTGGTGTAGTGGTAGCACCTTGACTTAGTAATCATAAGTCATATGTTCGAGTCCCGAGCGGGGTAATAAATGAGTCATGTTTTCACATATGTAATGTGGCTATTTGATAATTTCATGTCCCGAATGAGATTGGGATTTGAATTAAATGATAAAATGAAGCCTCGAGTGAGGTTGGGGAATCTGTAATATGAACATAGTGGCATTCAGTTAGAATGCGTTCATTCCTAAGTATAGCAGATATAAGCTATAAGGTTGTATTCCTTTTAACATTCTTTGGTGTGGTGGTAGCGCCTTGACTTAGTAATCAAATGTCCTGGGTTCGAGTCTCGGTCGGGGTAAAAAATGATTCATGTTTTCACATATGTAATGTGCTTATTTGATAATTTCATGGCCCGAAGAAGATTGGAATTTGAATTAAATGCTAAAATGCAGCCTCGAGTGAGGTTGGGGAATCTGTAATATGAACATAGTGGCATTCAGTTAGAATGCGTTCATTCCTAAGTATAGCTGATATAATCTTTAAGGTTGGATTCCTTTTAACCTTCTGTGGTGTAGTGGTAGCGTCTTGACTTAGTAATCATAATTCCTAGGTTCAAGTCCCTGTCGGGGTAAAAAATGATTCATGTTTTCACATATGTAATGTGCTTATTTAATAATTTCATGGCCCGAATGAGATTGGGATTTGAATTAAATGCTAAAATGAAGCAACGAGTGAGGTTGGGGGAATCTGTATTATGAACATAGTGGCATTCAGTTAATATGCGTTCATTCCTAAGTATAGCTGATATAATCTATAAGGTTGGATTCCTTTTAACCTTCTGTGGTGTAGTGGCAGCGCCTTGACTTAGTAATCATAAGTCCTAGGTTCGATTCCCAGTCGGAGTAAAAAATGATTCATGTTTTCACATATGTAATGTGCTTATTTGATAATTTCATGGCCCGAATGAGATTGGAATTTGAATTAAATGCTAAAATGAAGCCACGAGTGAGGTTGGGGAATCTGTAATATGAGCATGGTGGCATTCAGTTAATATGCGTTCATTCCTAAGTATAGCAGATATAATCTATAAGGTAGGATTCCTTTTAGCCTTCTGTGGTGTGGTGGTAGCGCCTTGACTTAGTAATCATATTTCCTAGGTTCGAGTCCCGGTCGGGGTTAAAAATGAGTCATGTTTTCACATATGTAATGTGCTTATTTGATAATTTCATGGCCTGAATGAGATTGGGATTAGAATTAAATGCTAAAATGAAGCCACGAGTGAGGTTGGGGAATCTGTAATATGAACATAGTGGCATTAAGTTAGAATGTGTTTATTCCTAAGTATAGCAGATATAATCTATAAGGTTGGATTCCTTTTAACCTTCTGTGGTGTAGTGGTAGTGCCTTGACTTAGTAATCATAAGTCCTAGGTTCGAGTCCTAATTGGGGTAAAAAATGATTCATGTTTTCACATATGTAATGTGCTTATTTGATAATTTCATGGCCAGAATGAGATTGGGATTTGAATTAAATGCTAAAATGAAGCCACGAGTGAGGTTGGGGAATCTGTAATATGAACATAGTGGCATTCAGTTAGAATGCGTTTATTCCTAAGTATAGCATATATAATCTATAAGGTTGGATTCCTTTTAACCTTCTGTGGTGTAGTGGTAGCGCCTTGACTTAGTAATCATAAGTCCTAGGTTCGAGTCTCGGTCGGGGTAAAATATGATTCATGTTTTCACATATGTAATGTGCTTATTTGATAATTTCATGGCCCGAATGAGATTGGGATTTGAATTAAATGCTAAAATGAAGCCACGAGTGAGGTTGGGGAATCTGTAATATGAACATAGTGGCATTCAGTTAGAATGCATTCATTCCTAGGTATAGCAGATATAAGCTATAAGGTTGTATTCCTTTTAAACTTCTGTGGTGTAGTGGTAGCGCCTTGACTTAGTAATCATAAGTCCTAGGTTCGAGTCCCGATCGGGGTAATAAATGATTCATGTTTTCACATATGTTATGTGCCTATTTGATAATTTCATGGCCCGAATGAGATTGGGATTTGAATTAAATGCTAAAATGAAGCCACTAGTGAGGTTGAGGAATCTGTAATATGAACATAGTGGCATTCAGTTAGAATGCATTCATTCCTAAGTATAGCAGATATAAGCTATAAGGTTGGATTCCTTTTAACCATCTGTGGTGTAGTGGTAGTGCCTTGACTTAGTAATCATAAGTCCTAGTTTCGAGTCCTGGTAGGGGTAAAAAATGATTCATGTTTTCACATATCTAATGTGCTTATTTGATCATTTCATGGCCCGAATGAGATTGGTATTTGAATTAAATGCTAAAATTATGCCACGATTGAGGTTGGGGAATCTGTAATATGAAAATAGCGGCATTCAGTTAGAATGCGTTCATTCCTAAGCATAGCAAATATAAGCTATAAGGTTGGATTCCTTTTAACCTTCTGTGGTGTAGTGGTAGCGCCTTGACTTAGTAATCATAAGTCCTAGGTTCGAGTCCCGGTTGGGGTAGAAATTGATTCATGATTTCACATATCTAATGTGCCTACTTGATAATTTCATGGCCCGAATGAGATTGGGATTTGAATTAAATGCTAAAATGAAGCCACGAGTGAGGTTGGGGAATCTGTAATATGAACATAGTGGCATTCATTTAGAATGCGTTCATTCCTAAGTATAGAAGATGTAAGCTATAAGGTTGGATTCCTTTTAACTTTCTGTGGTGTAGTGGTAGCGCCTTGACTTAGTAATCATAAGTCCTAGGTTCGAGTCCCGGTTGGGGTAAAAAATGAATCATGATTTCACATATGTAATGTGCTTATTTGATAATTTCATGGCCCGAATGAGATTGGGCTTTGAATTAAATGCTAAAATGAAGCCACGAGTGAGGTTGGGGAATCTGTAATATGAACACAGTGGCATTCAGTTAGAATGCGTTCATTCCTAAGTATAGCAGATATAAGCTATAAGGTTGGATTCCTTTTAACTTCCTGTGGTGTAGTGGTAGCGCCTTGACTTAGTAATCATAAGTCCTAGGTTCGAGTCCTGGTCGGGGTAAAAAATGATTCATGTTTTCACATATGTAATGTGCTTATTTGATAATTTCATGGCCCGAATGAGATTGGGATTTGAATTAAATGCTAAAATGAAGCCACGAGTGAGGTTGGGGAATTCTGTAATATGAACATAGAACATTCAGTTAGAATGTGTTCATTCCTAAGTATAGCAGATATAAGCTATAAGGTTGGATTCCTTTTAACCTTCTGTGGTGTAGTGGTAGCGCCTTGACTTAGTAATCATAAGTCCTAGGTTCGAGTCCCGGTTGGGGTAAAAAATGTTTCATGTTTTCACATATGTAATGTGCTTATTTGATAATTTCATGGCCCGAATGAGATTGGGATTTGAATTAAATGCTAAAATGGAGCCACGAGTGAGGTTGGGGAATCTGTCATATGAACATAGTGGCATTCAGTTAGAATGCGTTCATTCCTAAGTATAGCAGATATAAGCTATAAGGTTGGATTCCTTTTAACCTTATGTGGTGTAGTGGTAGCGCCTTAACTTAGTAATCATAAGTCCTATGTTCGAGTCCCGATCGGGGTAATAAATGAGTCATGTTTTCACATATGTAATGTGACTATTTGATAATTTCATGGCCCGAATGAGATTGGGATTTGAATTAAATGCTAAAATGAAGCCACGAGTGAGGTTGGGGAATCTGTAATATGAACATAGCCCCATTCAGTTAGAATGCGTTCATTCCTAAGTATAGCAGATATAAGCTATAAGGTTGGATTCCTTTTAACTTTCTGTGGTGTAGTGGTAGCGCCTTGACTTAGTAATCATAAGTCCTAGGTTCGAGTCCCGGTCGGGGTAAAAAATTATTCATGATTTCACATATGTAATGTGCTTAATTGATATTTTCATGGCCCGAATGAGATTGGGCTTTGAATTAAATGCTAAAATGAAGCCACGAGTGAGGTTGGGGAATCTGTAATATGAACACAGTGGCATTCAGTTAGAATGCGTTCATTCCTAAGTATAGCAGATATAAGCTATAAGGTTGGATTTCTTTTAACTTTCTCTGGTGTAGTGGTAGCGCCTTGACTTAGTAATCATAAGTCCTAGGTTCGAGTCCCGGTTGGGGTAAAAAATGATTCATGTTTTCACATATGTAATGTGCTTATTTGATAATTTCATGGCCCGAATGAGATTGGGATTTGAATTAAATGCTAAAATGAAGCCACGAGTGAGGTTGGGGAATCTGTAATATGAACATAGTGGCATTAAGTTAGAATGCGTTCATTCCTAAGTATAGCAGATATAAGCTATAAGGTTGGATTCCTTTTAACCTTCTGTGGTGTAGTGGTAGCGCCTTAACTTAGTAATCATAAGTCCTATGTTCGAGTCCCGATCGGGGTAATAAATGAGTCATGTTTTCACATATGTTTATGTGACTATTTGATAATTTCATGGCCCGAATGAGATTGGGATTTGAATTAAATGCTAAAATGAAGCCACGAGTGAGGTTGGGGAATCTGTAATATGAACATAGCGCCATTCAGTTAGAATGCGTTCATTCCTAAGTATAGCAGATATAAGCTATAAGATTGAATTCCTTTTAACCTTCTGTGGTGTAGTGGTAGCGCCTTGACTTAGTAATCATAAGTCCTAGGTTTGAGTCCCAATTAGGGTAAAAAATGATTCATGTTTTCACATATGTAATGTGCTTATTTGATAATTTCATGGCCCGAATGAGATTGGGATTTGAATTAAATGCTAAAATGAATCCATGAGTGAGGTTGGGGAACCTGTAATATGAACATAGTGGCATTCAGTTATAATGCGTTCATTCCTAAATATAGAAGATGTAAGCTATAAGGTTGGATTCCTTTTAACCTTCTGTGGTGTAGTGGTAGCACCTTGACTTAGTAATCATAAGTCATATGTTCGAGTCCCGAGCGGGGTAATAAATGAGTCATGTTTTCACATATGTAATGTGGCTATTTGATAATTTCATGTCCCGAATGAGATTGGGATTTGAATTAAATGATAAAATGAAGCCTCGAGTGAGGTTGGGGCATCTGTAATATGAACATAGTGGCATTCAGTTAGAATGCATTCATTCCTAAGTATAGCAGATATAATCTATAAGGTTGGATTCCTTTTAACCTTCTGTGGTGTAGTGGTAGCGCCCTGACTTAGTAGTCATAAGTCCTATGTTCGAGTCCCGGTCGGGGTAATAAATGAGTCATGTTTTCATATATGTAATGTGCTTATTAGATAATTTCATGGCCCGAATGAGATTGGGATTTGAATTAAATGCTAAAATGAAGCCACGAGTGAGGTTGGGGAATCTGTAATATGAAAATAGCGGCATTCAGTTAGAATGCGTTCATTCCTAAGTATAGCAGATATAAGCTATAAGGTTGGATTCCTTTTAACCTTCTGTGGTGTAGTGGTAGCGTCTTGACTTAGTAATCAAATGTCCTAGGTTCGAGTCCCGGTCGGGGTAAAAAATGATTCATGTTTTCACTTATGTAATGTGCTTATTTGTTAATTTCATGGCCCGAATGAGATTGGGATTTGAATTAAATGCTAAAATGAAGCCACGAGTGAGGTTGGGGAATCTGTAATAAGAAAATATGGGCATTCAGTTAGAATGCGTTCATTATTAAATATAGCAGATATAAGCTATAAGGTTGGATTCCTTTTAACCTTCTGTGGTGTAGTGGTAGCGCCTTGACTTAGTAATCATAAGTCCTAGGTTCGAGTCCCATTCGGGGTAAAAACTGATTCATGTTTTCACATATGTAATGTGCTTATTTGATAATTTCATGGCCCGAATGAGATTGGGATTTGAATTAAATGCTAAAATGAAGCCACGAGTGAGGTTGGGGAATCTGTATTATAAACATAGTGGCATTCAGTTAGAATTCGTTCATTCCTAAGTATAGCTGATATATTCTATAAGGTTGGATTCCTTTTAACCTTCTGTGGTGTAGTGGTAGCGCCTTGACTTAGTAATCATAATTCCTAGGTTTGAGTCCCTGTCGGGGTAAAAAATGATTCATGTTTTCACATATGTAATGAGCTTATTTAATAATTTCATGGACCGAATGAGATTGGGATTTGAATTAAATGCTAAAATGAAGCCACGAGTGAGGTTGGGGAATCAGTAATATGAACACAGTGGCATTCAGTTAGAATGCGTTCATTCCTAAGTATAGCAGATATAAGCTATAAGGTTGGATTCCTTTTAACCATCTGTGGTGTAGTGGTAGTGCCTTGACTTAGTAATCATAAGTCCTAGGTTCGAGTCCCGGTCGGGGTAAAAAATGATTCATGTTTTCACATATGTACTGTGCTTATTTGATAATTTCATTGCCCGAATGAGATTGGGATTTGAATTAAATGCTAAAATGAAGCCACGAGTGAGGTTGGGGAATCTGTAATATGAACATAGTGGCATTCAGTTAGAATGCGTTCATTCCTAAGTATAGCAGATATAAGCTATAAGGTTGGATTCCTTTTAACCTTCTGTGGTGTAGTGGTAGCGCCTTGTTTTAGTAATCATAAGTCCTATGTTCGAGTCCCGATCGGGGAAATTAATGAGTCATGTTTTCACATATGTAATGTGCCTATTTGATAATTTCATGGCCCGAATGAGATTGGGATTTGAATTAAATGCTAAAATGAAGCCACGAGTGAGGTTGGGGAATCTGTAATATGAAAATAGCGGCATTCAGTTAGAATGTGTTCATTCCTAAGTATAGCAGATATAAGCTATAAGGTTGGATTCCTTTTAACCTTCTGTGGTGTAGTGGTAGTGCCTTGACTTAGTAATCATAAGTCCTAGGTTCGAGTCCCGGTCGGGGTAAAAAATGATTCATGTTTTCACATATGTAATGTGCTTATTTGATAATTTCATGGCCCGAATGAGATTGGGATTTGAATTAAATGCTAAAATGAAGCCACGAGTGAGGTTGGGGAATCAGTAATATGAACACAGTGGCATTCAGTTAGAATGTGTTCATTCCTAAGTATAGCAGATATAAGCTATAAGGTTGGATTCCTTTTAACCTTCTGTGGTGTAGTGGTAGTGCCTTGACTTAGTAATCATAAGTCCTAGGTTCGAGTCCCGGTCGGGGTAAAAAATGATTCATGTTTTCACATATGTAATGTGCTTATTTGATAATTTCATGGCCCGAATGAGATTGGGATTTGAATTAAATGCTAAAATGAAGCCACGAGTGAGGTTGGGTAATCTGTAATATGAACATAAGGGCATTCAGTTAGAATGCGTTCATTCCTAAGTATAGCAGATATAAGCTATAAGGTTGGAATCCTTTTAACCTTCTGTGGTGTAGTGGTAGCGCCTTGTTTTAGTAATCATAAGTCCTATGTTCGAGTACCGATCGGGGAAATAAATGAGTCATATTTTCACATATGTAATGTGCCTATTTGATAATTTCTTGGCCCGAATGAGATTGGGATTTGAATTAAATGCTAAAATGAAGCCACGAGTGAGGTTTGGGAATCTGTATTATCAACATAGTGGCATTCAGTTAGAATGCATTCATTCCTAGGTATAGCTGATATAATCTATAAGGCTGGATTCCTTTTAACCTTCTGTGGTGTAGTGGTAGCGCCTTGACTTAGTAATCATAATTCCTAGGTTCGAGTCCCGGTCGAGGTAAAAAATGATTCATGTTTTCACATATGTAATGTGCTTATTTAATAATTTCATGGCCCGAATGAGATTAGGATTTGAATTAAATGCTAAAATGAAGCCACGAGTGAGGTTGGGGAATCTGTGATATGAAAATAGCGGCATAAATTTATAATGCGTTCATTCCTAAGTATAGCAGATATAAGCTATAAGGCTGGATTCCTTTTAACCTTCTGTGGTGTAGTGGTAGCGCCTTGACTTAGTAATCATAAGTCCTAGGTTCGAGTCCCGGTCGGGGTAAAAAACGATTCATGATTTCACATATGTAATGTGCTTATTTGATAATTTCATGGCCCGAATGAGATTGGGATTTGAATTAAATGCTAAAATAAAGCCATGAGTGAGGTTTGGGAATCTGTAATATGAACCTAGTGGCATTCAGTTAAAATGTGTTTATACCTAAGTATAGCAGATATAAGCTATAAGGTTTGATTCCTTTTAACCTTCTGTGGTGTAGTGGTAGCGCCTTGACTTAGTAATCATAATTCCTAGGTTCGAGTCCCAGTCGGGGTAAAAAATGATTCATGTTTTCACATATGTAATGTGCTTATTTGATAATTTCATGGTCCGAATGTGATTGGGATTCGAATTAAATGCTAAAATGAAGCCACGAGTGAGGTTGGGGAGTCTGTAATATAAACATAGTGGCATTCAGTTAGAAAGCGTTCATTCCTAAGCATAGCAGTTATAAGCTATAAGGTTGGATTCCTTTTAACCTTCTGTGGTGTAGTGGTAGTGCCTTGACTCAGTAATCATAAGTCCTAGGTTCGAGTCCCGGTCAGGGTAAAAAATGATTCATGTTTTCACATATGTAATGTGCTTATTTGATCATTTAATGGCCCGAATGAGATTGGGATTTGAATTAAATGCTAAAATGAAGCCACGAGTGAGGTTGGGGAATCTGTAATATGAACATAGTGGCATTCAGTTAGAATGCGTTCATTCCTAAGTATAGCAGATATAAGGTATAAGGTTGGATTCCTTTTAACCTTCTGTGGTGTAGTGGTAGCGCCTTGACTTAGTAATCATAAGTCCTAGGTTCGAGTCCCGGTCGGGGTAAAAATTGATTCATGTTTTCACATATGTAATGTGTTTATTTGATAATTTCATGGCCCGAATGAGATTGGGATTTGAATTAAATGCTAAAATGAAGCCATGAGTGAGGTTGGGGAATCAGTAATATGAACATAGTGGCATTCAGTTAGAATGCGTTCATTCCTAAGTATAGCAGATATAAGCTATAAGGTTGTATTCCTTTTAACATTCTTTGGTGTGGTGGTAGCGCCTTGACTTAGTAATCAAATGTCCTGGGTTCGAGTCTCGGTCGGGGTAAAAAATGATTCATGTTTTCACATATGTAATGTGCTTATTTGATAATTTCATGGCCCGAAGGAGATTGGAATTTGAATTAAATGCTAAAATGCAGCCTCGAGTGAGGTTGGGGAATTTGTAATATGAACATAGTAGCATTCAGTTAGAATGCGTTCATTCCTAAGTATAGCTGATATAATCTTTAAGGTTGGATTCCTTTTAACCTTCTGTGGTGTAGTGGTAGCGTCTTGACTTAGTAATCATAATTCCTAGGTTCGAGTCCCGGTCGGGGTAAAAAATGATTCATGTTTTCACATATGTAATGTGCTTATTTAATAATTTCATGGCCCGAATGAGATTGGGATTTGAATTAAATGCTAAAATGAAGCAACGAGTGAGGTTGGGGGAATCTGTATTATGAACATAGTGGCATTTAGTTAATATGCGTTCATTCCTAAGTATAGCTGATATAATCTATAAGGTTGGATTCCTTTTAACCTTCTGTGGTGTAGTGGCAGCGCCTTGGCTTAGTAATCATAATTCCTAGGTTCGAGTCCCAGTCGGGGTAAAAAATGATTCATGTTTTCACATATGTAATGTGCTTATTTGATAATTTCATGGCCCGAATGAGATTGGAATTTGAATTAAATGCTAAAATGAAGCCACGAGTGAGGTTGGGGAATCTGTAATATGACCATGGTGGCATTCAGTTAATATGCGTTCATTCCTAAGTATAGCAGATATAATCTATAAGGTAGGATTCCTTTTAGCCTTCTGTGGTGTGGTGGTAGCGCCTTGACTTAGTAATCATATTTCCTAGGTTCGAGTCCCGGTCGGGTAAAAAATGAGTCATGTTTTCACATATGTAATGTGCTTATTTGATAATTTCATGGCCTGAATGAGATTGGGATTAGAATTAAATGCTAAAATGAAGCCACGAGTGAGGTTGGGGAATCTGTAATATGAACATAGTAGCATTAAGTTAGAATGCGTTTATTCCTAAGTATAGCAGATATAATCTATAAGGTTGGATTCCTTTTAACCTTCTGTGGTGTAGTGGTAGTGCCTTGACTTAGTAATCATAAGTCCTAGGTTCGAGTCTCAGTCGGGGTAAAATATGATTCATGTTTTCACATATGTAATGTGCTTATTTGATAATTTCGTGGCCCGAATGAGATTGGGATTTGAATTAAATGCTAAAATGAAGCCACGAGTGAGGTTGGGGAATCTGTAATATGAAAATAGTGGCATTCAGTTAGAATGCATTCATTCCTAGGTATAGCAGATATAAGCTATAAGGTTGGATTCCTTTTAACCTTCTGTGGTGTAGTGGTAGCGCCTTGACTTAGTAATCATAAGTCCTATGTTCGAGTCCCGATTGGGGTAAAAAATGATTCATGTTTTCACATATGTAATGTGCTTATTTGATAATTTCATGGCCAGAATGAGATTGGGATTTGAATTAAATGCTAAAATGAAGCCACGAGTGAGGTTGGGGAATCTGTAATATGAACATAGTGGCATTCAGTTAGAATGCGTTTATTCCTAAGTATAGCAGATATAATCTATAAGGTTGGATTCCTTTTAACCTTCTGTGGTGTAGTGGTAGCGCCTTGACTTAGTAATCATAAGTCCTAGGTTCGAGTCTCGGTCGGGGTAAAATATGATTCATGTTTTCACATATGTAATGTGCTTATTTGATAATTTCATGGCCAGAATGAGATTGGGATTTGAATTAAATGCTAAAATGAAGCCACGAGTGAGGTTGGGGAATCTGTAATATGAACATAGTGGCATTCAGTTAGAATGCATTCATTCCTAGGTATAGCAGATATAAGCTATAAGGTTGGATTCCATTTAACCTTCTGTGGTGTAGTGGTAGCGCCTTGACTTAGTAATCATAAGTCCTATGTTCGAGTCCCAGTCGGGGTAAAAAATGATTCATGTTTTCACATATGTAATGTGCCTATTTGATAATTTCTTGGCCAGAATGAGATTGGGATTTGAATTAAATGCTAAAATGAAGCCACGAGTGAGGTTGGGGAATCTGTAATATGAACATAGTGGCAATCAGTAAGAATGCGTTCATTCCTAAGTATAGCAGATATAAGCTATAAGGTTGTATTCCTTTTAACCTTCTGTGGTGTAGTGGTAGCGCCTTGACTTAGTAATCATAAGTCCTATGTTCGAGTCCCGATCGGGGTAATAAATGATTCATGTTTTCACATATGTTATGTGCCTATTTGATAATTTCATGGCCCGAATGAGATTGGGATTTGAATTAAATGCTAAAATGAAGCCACGAGTGAGGTTGGGGAATCTGTAATATGAAAATAGCGGCATACAGTTAATATGCGTTCATTCCTAAGTATAGCTGATATAATCTATAAGGTTGGATTCCTTTTAACCTTCTGTGGTGTAGTGGCAGCGCCTTGACTTAGTAATCATAATTCCTAGGTTCGAGTCCCAGTCGGGGTAAAAAATGATTCATGTTTTCACATATGTAATGTGCTTATTTGATAATTTCATGGCCCGAATGAGATTGGAATTTGAATTAAATGCTAAAATGAAGCCACGAGTGAGGTTGGGGAATCTGTAATATGAACATGGTGGCATTCAGTTAACATGCGTTCATTCCTAAGTATAGCAGATATAATCTATAAGGTAGGATTCCTTTTAGCCTTCTGTGGTGTGGTGGTAGCGCCTTGACTTAGTAATCATATTTCCTAGGTTCGAGTCCCGGTCGGGTAAAAAATGAGTCATGTTTTCACATATGTAATGTGCTTATTTGATCATTTCATGGCCTGAATGAGATTGGGATTAGAATTAAATGCTAAAATGAAGCCACGAGTGAGGTTGGGGAATCTGTAATATGAACATAGTAGCATTAAGTTAGAATGCGTTTATTCCTAAGTATAGCAGATATAATCTATAAGGTTGGATTCCTTTTAACCTTCTGTGGTTTAGTGGTAGTGCCTTGACTTAGTAATCATAAGTCCTAGGTTCGAGTCTCGGTCGGGGTAAAATATGATTCATGTTTTCACATATGTAATGTGCTTATTTGATAATTTCGTGGCCCGAATGAGATTGGGATTTGAATTAAATGCTAAAATGAAGCCACGAGTGAGGTTGGGGAATCTGTAATATGAAAATAGTGGCATTCAGTTAGAATGCATTCATTCCTAGGTATAGCAGATATAAGCTATAAGGTTGGATTCCTTTTAACCTTCTGTGGTGTAGTGGTAGCGCCTTGACTTAGTAATCATAAGTCCTATGTTCGAGTCCCGATTGGGGTAAAAAATGATTCATGTTTTCACATATGTAATGTGCTTATCTGATAATTTCATGGCCAGAATGAGATTGGGATTTGAATTAAATGCTAAAATGAAGCCACGAGTGAGGTTGGGGAATCTGTAATATGAACATAGTGGCATTCAGTTAGAATGCATTTATTCCTAAGTATAGCAGATATAATCTATAAGGTTGGATTCCTTTTAACCTTCTGTGGTGTAGTGGTAGCGCCTTGACTTAGTAATCATAAGTCCTAGGTTCGAGTCTCGGTCGGGGTAAAATATGATTCATGTTTTCACATATGTAATGTGCTTATTTGATAATTTCATGGCCCAAATGAGATTGGGATTTGAATTAAATGCTAAAATGAAGCCACGAGTGAGGTTGGGGAATCTGTAATATGAACATAGTGGCATTCAGTTAGAATGCATTCATTCCTAGGTATAGCAGATATAAGCTATAAGGTTGGATTCCTTTTAACCTTCTGTGGTGTAGTGGTAGCGCCTTGACTTAGTAATCATAAGTCCTATGTTCGAGTCCCAGTCGGGATAAAAAATGATTCATGTTTTCACATATGTAATGTGCCTATTTGATAATTTCATGGCCAGAATGAGATTGGGATTTGAATTAAATGCTAAAATGAAGCCACGAGTGAGGTTGGGGAATCTGTAATATGAACATAGTGGCATTCAGTTAGAATGCGTTCATTCCTAAGTATAGCAGATATAAGCTATAAGGTTGTATTCCTTTTAACCTTCTGTGGTGTAGTGGTAGCGCCTTGACTTAGTAATCATAAGTCGTATGTTCGAGTCCCGATCGGGGTAATAAATGATTCATGTTTTCACATATGTAATGTGCCTATTTGATAATTTCATGGCCCGAATGAGATTGGGATTTGAATTAAATGCTAAAACGAAGCCACGAGTGAGGTTGGGGAATCTGTAATATGAAAATAGCGGCATACAGTTAATATGCGTTCATTCCTAAGTATAGCTGATATAATCTATAAGGTTGGATTCCTTTTAACCTTCTGTGGTGTAGTGGCAGCGCCATGACTTAGTAATCATAATTCCTAGTTTCGAGTCCCAGTCGGGGTAAAAAATGATTCATGTTTTCACATATGTGATGTGCTTATTTGATAATTTCATGGCCCGAATGAGATTGGAATTTGAATTAAATGCTAAAATGAAGCCACGAGTGAAGTTGGGGAATCTGTAATATGAACATGGTCGCATTCAGTTAATATGCGTTCATTCCTAAGTATAGCAGATATAATCTATAAGGTAGGATTCCTTTTAGCCTTCTGTGGTGTGGTGGTAGCGCCTTGACTTAGTAATCATAATTCCTAGGTTCGAGTCCCGTTCGGGGTAAAAAATGAGTCATGTTTTCACATATGTAATGTGCTTATTTGATAATTTCATGGCCTGAATGAGATTGGGATTAGAATCAAATGCTAAAATGAAGCCACGAGTGAGGTTGGGGAATCTGTAATATGAACATAGTGGCATTAAGTTAGAATGCGTTTATTCCTAAGTATAGCAGATATAATCTATTAGGTTGGATTCCTTTTAACCTTCTGTGGTGTAGTGGTAGTGCCTTGACTTAGTAATCATAAGTCCTAGGTTCGAGTCTCGGTCGGGGTAATAAATGATTCATGTTTTCACATATGTTATGTGCCTATTTGATAATTTCATGGCCCGAATGAGATTGGGATTTGAATTAAATGCTAAAATGAAGCCACGAGTGAGGTTGGGGAATCTGTAATATGAAAATAGCGGCAATCAGTTAGAATGCGTTCATTCCTAAGTATAGCAGATATAAGCTATAAGATTGGATTCCTTTTAACCTTCTGTGGTGTAGTGGTAGCGCCTTGACTTAGTAATCATAAGTCCTAGGTTCGAGTCCCGGTCGGGGTAAAAAATGATTCATGTTTTCACATATGTAATGTGCTTATTTTATAATTTCATGGCCCGAATGAGATTGAGATTTGAATTAAATGCTAAAATGAAGCCATGAGTGAGGTTGGGGAATCTGTAATATGAACATAGTGGCATTCAGTTAGAATCCGTTCATTCCTAGGTATAGCAGATATAAGCTATAAGGTTGTATTCCTTTTAACATTCTTTGGTGTGGTGGTAGCGCCTTGACTTAGTAATCAAATGTCCTGGGTTCGAGTCTCGGTCGGGGTAAAAAATGATTCATGTTTTCACATATGTAATGTGCTTATTTGATAATTTCATGGCCCGAAGGAGATTGGAATTTGAATTAAATGCTAAAATGCAGCCTTGAGTGAGGTTGGGGAATCTGTAATATGAACATAGTGGCATTCAGTTAGAATGCGTTCATTCCTAAGTATAGCTGATATAATCTTTAAGGTTGGATTCCTTTTAACCTTCTGTGGTATAGTGGTAGCGCCTTGACTTAGTAATCATAATTCCTAGGTTCGAGTCCCGGTCGGGGTAAAAAATGATTCATGTTTTCACATATGTAATGTGCTTATTTGATAATTTCATGGCCCGAATGAGATTGGGATTTGAATTAAATGCTAAAATGAAGCCACGAGTGAGGTTGGGGAATCTGTAATATGAACATAGTGGCATTCACTTAGAATGTGTTCATTCCTAAGTATAGCAGATATAATCTATAAGGTTGGATTCCTTTTAACCTTCTGTGGTGTAGTGGTAGCGCCTTGACTTAGTAATCATAAGTCCTAGGTTCGAGTCCCGGTCGGGGTAAAAAATGATTCATGTTTTCACATATGCAATGTGCTTATTTGATAATTTCATGGCCCGAATGAGATTGGGATTTGAATTAAATGCTAAAATGAAGCCACGAGTGAGGTTGGGGAATCTGTAATATGAACATAGTGGCATTCAGTTAGAATGCGTTCATTCCAAAGTATAGCAGATATAAGCTATAAGGTTGGATTCCTTTTAACCTTCTGTGGTGTAGTGGTAGCGCCTTGACTTAGTAATCATAAGTCCTAGGTTCGAGTCTCGGTCGGGGTAAAAAATTATTCATGTTTTCACATATGTAATGTGCTTATCTGATAATTTCATGGCCCGAATGAGATTGGGATTTGAATTAAATGCTAAAATGAAGCCACGAGTGAGGTTGGGGAATCTGTAATATGAACATAGTGGCATTCAGTCAGAATGCGTTCATTCCTAAGTATAGCAGATATAAGCTATAAGGTTGGATTCCTTTTAACCTTCTGTGGTGTAAGTGGTAGCGCCTTGACTTAGTAATCATAAGTCCTAGGTTCGAGTCCTCGGTCGGGGTAAAAAATTATTCATGTTTTCACATATGTAATGTGCTTATCTGATAATTTCATGGCCCGAATGAGATTGGGATTTGAATTAAATGCTAAAATGAAGCCACGAGTGAGGTTGGGGAATCTGTAATATGAACATAGTGGCATTCACTTAGAATGTGTTCATTCCTAAGTATAGCAGATATAATCTATAAGGTTGGATTCCTTTTAACCTTCTGTGGTGTAGTGGTAGCGACTTGACTTAGTAATCATAAGTCCTACGTTCGAGTCCCGATCGGGGTAATAAATGAGTCATGTTTTCACATATGTAATGTGCCTATTTGATAATTTCATGGCCCGAATGAGATTGGGATTTGAATTAAATGCTAAAATGAAGCCACAAGAGAGGTTGGGAAATCTGTAATATGAACATTGTGGCATTCAGTTAGAATGCGTTCATTCCTAAGTATAGCAGATATAAGCTATAAGGTTGGATTCCTTTTAACCTTCTGTGGTGTAATGGTAGCGCCTTGACTTAGTAATCATAAGTCCTAGGTTCGAGTCTCGGTCGGGGTAAAAAATTATTCATGTTTTCACATATGTAATGTGCTTATCTGATAATTTCATGGCCCGAATGATATTGGGATTTGAATTAAATGCTAAAATGAAGCCACGAGTGAGGTTGGGGAATCTGTAATATAAACATAGTGGCATTCAGTCAGAATGTGTTCATTCCTAAGTATAGCAGATTAAGCTATAAGGTTGGATTCCTTTTAACCTTTTGTGGTGTAGTGGTAGCGCCTTGACTTGGTAATCATAAGTCCTAGGTTTGAGTCCCGATTGGGGTAAAAAATGATTCATGTTTTCACATATGTAATGTGCTTATTTGATAATTTCATGGCCCGAATGAGATTGGGATTTGAATTAAATGCTAAAATGAATCCATGAGTGAGGTTGGGGAATCTGTAATATGAACATAGTGGCGTTCAGTTAGAATGCGTTCATTCCTAAGTATGGAAGACGTAAGCTATAATGTTGGATTCCTTTTAACCTTCTGTGGTGTAGCGGTAGCGCCTTGACTTAGTAATCATGTCATATGTTCGAGTCCCGATCGGGGTAATAAATGAGTCATGTTTTCACATATGTAATGTGCCTATTTGATAATTTCATGGCCCGAATGAGATTGGGATTTGAATTAAATGCTAAAATGAAGCCACTAGTGAGGTTGGGGAATCTGTAATATGAACATAGTGGCATTCAGTTAGAATGCGTTCATTCCTAATTATAGCAGATATAAGCTATAAGGTTGGATTCCTTTTAACCTTCTGTGGTGTAGTGGTAGCGCCTTGACTTAGTAATCATAAGTCTTAGGTTCGAGTCCTGGTCGGGGTAAAAAATGATTCATGTTTTCACATATGTAATGTGCTTATTTGATAATTTCATGGCCCGAATGAGATTGGGATTTGAATTAAATGCTATAATGAAGCCACGAGTGAGGTTGGGGAATCTGTAATATGAAAATAGCGGCATTCAGTTAGAATGCATTCATTCTTAAGTATAGCAGATGTAATCTATAAGGTTGGATTCCTTTTAACCTTCTGTGTTGTAGTGGTAGCGCCTTGTTTTAGTAATCATAAGTCCTAGGTTCGAGTCCCGGTCGGGGTAATAAATGAGTCATGTTTTCACATATGTAATGTGCTTATTTGATAATTTCATGGCCCGAATGAGATTGGGATTTGAATTAAATGCTAAAATGAAGCCACGAGTGAGGTTGGGGAATTTGTAATATGAAAAAGCGGCATTCAGTTAGAATGCGTTCATTCCTAAGTATAGCAGATATAAGCTATAAGATTGGATTCCTTTTATGCTTCTGTGGTGTAGTGGTAGCGCCTTGACTTAGTAATCATAAGTCCAAGGTTCGAGTCCCAGTAGGGGTAAAAAATAATTCATGTTTTCACATATGTAATGTGCTTATTTGTTAATTTCATGGCCCGAATGAGATTGGGATTTGAATTAAATGCTAAAATGAAGCCACGAGTGAGGTTGGGGAATCTGTCATATGAAAATAGCGGCTTTCAGTTAGAATGCATTCATTCCTAAGTATAGCAGATATAAGCTATAAGGTTGGATTCCTTTTAACCTTCTGTGGTGTAGTGGTAGCGCCTTGACTTAGTAATCATAAGTCCTAGGTTAAAGTCCCGGTCGGGGTAAAAAATGATTCATGTTTTCACATATGTAATGTGCTTATTTGATAATTTCATGGCCCGAATGAGATTGGGATTTGAATTAAATGCTAAAATGAAGCCACGAGTGAGGTTGGGGAATCTGTAATATAAACTTAGTGGCATTCAGTTAGAATGCGTTCATTCCTAAGTATAGCAGATATAAGCTATAAGGTTGGAGTCCTTTTAACCTTCTGTGGAGTAGTGGTAGCGCCTTGACTTAGTAATCATAAGTCCTAGGTTCGAGTCCTGGTCGGGGTAAAAAATTATTCATGTTTTCACATATGTAATGTGCTTATTTGATAATTTCATGGCCCGAATGAGATTGGGATTTGAAATAAATGTTAAAATGAAGAAACGAGTGAGGTTAGGCAATCCGTATTATGAACATAGTGGCATTCAGTTAGAATGCGTTCATTCCTAAGTATAGCAGATGTAAGCTATAAGGTTGGATTCCTTTTAACCTTTTGTGGTGTAGTGGTAGCGCCTTGACTTAGTAATCATAAGTCCTCGATTCGAGTCCCGGTCGGGGCAAAAAATGATTCATGCTTTCACATATGTAATGTGCTTATTTGATAATTTCATGGCCCGAATGATATTGGGATTTGAATTAAATGCTAAAATGAAGCCACGAGTGAGGGTGGGGAATCTGTAATATGAACATAGTGTCATTCTGTTAGAATGCATTCATTCCTAAGTATAGCAGATATAAGCTATAAGGTTGGATTCCTTTTAACCTTCTGTGGTGTAGTGGTAGCGCCTTGACTTAGTAATCATAAGTCCTAGGTTCGAGTCCAGGTCAGGGTAAAAAATAATTCTTGTTTTCACATATGTAATGTGCTTATTTGATAATTTCATGGCCCGAATGAGATTGGGATTTGTATTAAATGCTAAAATGAAGCCAAGAGTGAGGTTGGGGAATCTGTAATATGAACATAGTGGCATTCATTTAGAATGCGTTCATTCCTAAGTATAGCAGATATAAGCTATAAGGTTGGATTCCTTTTAACCTTCTGTGGTGTAGTGGTAGCGCCTTGACTTAGTAATCATAAGTCCTAGGTTCGAGTCCCGGTCTGGGTAAAAAATGATTCATGATTTCACATATGTAATGTGCTTATTTGATAATTTCATGGCCCAAATGAGATTGGGATTTGAAATAAATGCTAAAATGAAGCCACGAGTGAGGTTAGGGAATCTGTAATATGAACATAGTGGCATTCACTTAGAATGTGTTCATTCCTAAGTATAGCAGATATAATCTATAAGGTTGGATTCATTTTAACCTTCTGTGGTGTAGTGGTAGCGCCTTGACTTAGTAATCATAAGTTATATGTTCGAGTCCCGGTCGGGGTAAAAAATGATTCATGTTTTCACATATGTCATGTGCTTATTTGATAATTTCATGGCCCGAATGAGATTGGGATTTGAATTAAATGCTAAAATGAAGCCACGAGTGAGGTTGGGGAATCTGTAATATGAACATAATGGCATTCAGTTAGAATGCGTTCATTCCTAAGTATAGCAGATATAAGCTATAAGGTTGGATTCCTTTAAACCTTCTGAGGTGTAGTGGTAGCGCCTTGACTTAGTAATCATAAGTCCTAGGTTCGAGTCTCGGTCGGGGTAAAAAATGATTCATGTTTTCACATATGTAATGTGCCTATTAGATAATCTCATGGGCCGAATGAGATTGGGATTTGAATTAGATGCTATAATGAAGCCACGAGTGAGGTTGGGGAATCTGTAATATGAAAATAGCAGCATTCAATTAGAATGCATTCATTCCTAAGTATAGCAGATATAATCTATAAGGTTGGATTCCTTTTAACCTTCTGTGGTGTAGTGGTAGCGCCTTGTTTTAGTAATCATAAGTCCTAGGTTCGAGTCCCGGTCGGGGTAATAAATGAGTCATGTTTTCACATATGTAATGTGCTTATTTGATAATTTCATGGCCCGAATGAGATTGGGATTTGAATTAAATGCTAAAATGAAGCCACGAGTGAGGTTGGGTAATCTGTAATATGAAAAAGCGGCATTCAGTTAGAATGCGTTCATTCCTAAGTATAGCAGATAAAAGCTATAAGGTTGAATTCCTTTTAACCTTCTGTGGTGTAGTGGTAGAGCCTTGACTTAGTAATCATAAGTCCTAGGTTCGAGTCCCGGTAGGGGTAAAAAATAATTCATGTTTTCACATATGTAATGTGCTTATTTGTTAATTTCATGGCCCGAATGAGATTGGGATTTGAATTAAATGCTAAAATGAATCCACGAGTGAGGTTGGGGAATCTGTAATATGAAAATAGCGGCATTCAGTTAGAATGCATTCATTCCTAAGTATAGCAGATATAAGCTATAAGGTTGGATTCCTTTTAACCTTCTGTGGTGTAGTGGTAGAGCCTTGACTTAGTAATCATAAGTCTTAGGTTCGAGTCCCGGTCGGGGTAAAAAATGATTCATGTTTTCACATATGCAATGTGCTTATTTGATAATTTCATGACCCGAATGATATTGGGATTTGAATTAAATGCTAAAATGAAGCCACGAGTGAGGTTGGGGAATCTTTAATATGAACATAGTGGCATTCAGCTAGAATGCATTCATTCCTAAGTATAGCAGATATAATCTATAAGGTTGGATTCCTTTTAACCTTCTGTGGTGTAGTGGTAGCGCCTTGACTTAGTAATCATAAGTTATATGTACGAGTCCCGGTCGGGGTAAAAAATGATTCATGTTTTCACATATGTAATGTGCTTATTTGATAATTTCATGGCCCGAATGAGATTGGGATTTGAATTAAATCCTAAAATGAAGCCACGAGTGAGGTTGGGGAATCTGTAATATGAACATAATGGCATTCAGTTAGAATGCGTTCATTCCTAAGTATAGCAGATATAAGCTATAAGGTTGGATTCCTTTAAACCTTCTGAGGTGTAGTGGTAGCGCCTTGACTTAGTAATCATAAGTCCTAGGGTCGAGTCCCGGTTGGGGTAAAAAATGATTCATGTTTTCACATATGTAATGTGCTTATTTGATATTTTCATGGCACGAATGAGATTGGGATTTGAATTAAATGCTAAAATGAAGCCACGAGTGAGGTTGAGGAATCTGAAATATGAACATAGTGGCATTCAGTTAGAATGCGTTCATTCCTAAGTATAGCAGATATAAGCTATAAGGTTGGATTCCTTTTAACCTTCTGTGGTGTAGTGGTAGCGCCTTGACTTAGTAATCATAAGTCCTATGTTCTAGTCCCGATCGGGGTAATAACTGAGTCATGTTTTCACATATGTAATGTGCTTATTTGATAATTTCATGGCCCGAATGAGATTGGGATTTGAATTAAATGCTAAAATGAAGCCACGAGTGAGGTTGGGGAATCTGTAATATGAATATAGTGGCATTCATTTAGAATGCATTCATTCATAGGTATAGCAAATATAAGCTATAAGGTTGGATTCCTTTTAACCTTCTGTGGTGTAGTGGTAGCGCCTTGACTTAGTAATCATAAGTCCTATATTCGAGTCCCGGTCGGTGTAAAAAATGATTCATGTTTTCACATATGTAATGTGCTTATTTGATAATTTCATGGCCCGAATGAGATTGGGATTTGAATTAAATGCTAAAATGAAGCCACGAGTGAGGTTGGGGAATCTGTAATATGAACATAGTGGCATTCAGTTAGAATGCGTTCATTCCTAAGTATAGCAGATATAAGCTATAAGGTCGGATTCCTTTTAACTTTCTGTGGTGTAGTAGTAGCGCCTTGACTTAGTAATCATAAGTCCTAGGTTCGAGTCACGGTCGGGGTAAAAAATGATTCATGATTTCACATATGTAATGTGCTTAATTGATAATTTCATGGCCCGAATGAGATTGGGATTTGAATTAAATGCTAAAATGAAGCCACGAGTGAGGTTGGGGAATCTGTAATATGAACATAGTGGCATTCAGTTAGAATGTGTTCATTCCTAAGTATAGCAGATATAAGCTATAAGGTTGGATTCCTTTTAACCTTTTGTGGTGTAGTGGTAGCGCCTTGACTTAGTAATCATAGGTTATATGTTCGAGTCCTGGTTGGGGTAAAAAATGATTCATGTTTCCACATATGTAATGTGCTTATTTGATAATTTCATGGCCCGAATGAGATTGGGATTTGAATTAAATGCTAAAATGAAGCCACGAGTGAGGTTTGAGAATCTGTAATATGAACATAGTGGCATTCAGTTAGAATGCATTCATTCCTAAGTATAGCAGATATAAGCTATAAGGTTGGATTCCTTTTAACTTTCTGTGGTGTAGTGGTAGCGCCTTGACATAGTAATCATAAGTTCTAGGTTCGAGTCCCGGTCGGGGTAAAAAATGATTCATGTTTTCACATATGTAATGTGCTTATTTGATAATTTCATGGCCCGAATGATATTGTGATTTGAATTAAATGCTAAAATGAAGCCACGAGTGAGGTTGGGGAATCTTTAATATGAACATAGTGGCATTCACTTAGAATGTGTTCATTCCTAAGTATAGCAGATATAATCTATAAGGTTGGATTCCTTTTGACCTTCTGTGGTGTAGTGGTAGCGCCTTGACTTAATAATTATAAGTTATATGTTCGAGTCCCGGTCTGGAAAAAAAATGATTCATGTTTTCACATATGCAATGTGCTTATTTGATAATTTCATGGCCCGAATGAAATTGGGATTTGAATTAAATGCTAACATGAAGCCACGAGTGAGGTTGGGGAATCTGTAATATGAACATAGTGGCATTCAGTTAGAATGCGTTCATTCCTAAGTATAGCAGATATAAGCTATAAGGTTGGACTCCTTTTAACTTTCTTTGGTGTAGTGGTATCGCCTTGACTTAGTAATCATAAGTCCTAGGTTCGAGTCCCGATCGGGGTAATAAATGAGTCATGTTTTCACATATGTAATGTGCCTATTTGATAATTTCATGGCCCAAATGAGATTGGGATTTGAATTAAATGCTAAAATGAAGCCACAAGAGAGGTTGGGAAATCTGTAATATGAACATAGTGGCATTCAGTTAGAATGCGTTCATTCCTAAGTATAGCAGATATAAGCTATAAGGTTGGATTCCTTTTAACCTTCTGTGGTGTAGTGGTAGCGCCTTGACTTAGTAATCATAAGTCCTAGGTTCGAGTCTCGGTCGGGGTAAAAAATGATTCATGTTTTCACATATGTAATGTGCTTATTTGATAATTTCATGGCCCGAATGAGATTGGGATTTGAATTAAATGCTAAAATGAAGCCACGAGTGAGGTTGGGGAATCTGTAATATAAACATAGTGGCATTCAGTCAGAATGTGTTCATTCCTAAGTATAGCAGATATAAGCTATAAGGTTGGATTCCTTTTAACCTTCTGTGGTGTAGTGGTAGCGCCTTGACTTGGTAATCATATGACCTAGGTTTGAGTCCCGATTGGGGTAAAAAATGATTCATGTTTTCACATATGTAATGTGCTTATTTGATAATTTCATGGCCCGAATGAGATTGGGATTTGAATTAAATGCTAAAATGAATCCATGAGTGAGGTTGGGGAATCTGTAATATGAACATAGTGGCGTTCAGTTAGAATGCGTTCATTCCTAAGTATGGAAGACGTAAGCTATAATGTTGGATTCCTTTTAACCTTCTGTGGTGTAGTGGTAGCGCCTTGACTTAGTAATGATGTCATATGTTCGAGTCCCGATCGGGGTAATAAATGAGTCATGTTTTCACATATGTAATGTGCCTATTTGATAATTTCATGGCCCGAATGAGATTGGGATTTGAATTAAATGCTAAAATGAAGCCACGAGTGAGGTTGGGGAATCTGTAATATGAAAATAGCGGCATTCAGTTAGAATGCATTCATTCCTAAGTATAGCAGATATAAGCTATAAGGTTGGATTCCTTTTAACCTTCTGTGGTGTAGTGGTAGCGCCTTGACTTAGTAATCATAAGTCCTAGGTTCGAGTCACGGTCGGGGTAAAAAATGATTCATGTTTTCACATATTTAATGTGCTTATTTGATAATTTCATGGCCCGAATGAGATTGGGATTTGAATTAAATGCTAAAATGAAGCCACGAGTGAGGTTGGGGAATCTGTAATATTAACATAGTGGCATTCAGTTAGAATGCGTTCATTCCTAAGTATAGCAGATATAAGCTATAAGGTTGGATTTCTTTTAACCTTCTGTGGTGTAGTGGTAGCGCCTTGACTTAGTAATCATAAGTCCTAGGTTCGAGTCCCGGTCAGGGTAATAAATGATTCAAGTTTTCACATATGTAATTTGCCTATTTGATAATTTCATGGCTCGAATGAGATTGGGATTTGAATTAAATGCTAAAATGAAGCCACGAGTGAGGTTAGGGAATCTGTAATATGAACATAGTGGCATTCAGTTAGAATGCGTTCATTCCTAAGTATAGCTGATATAAGCTATAAGGTTGGAGTCCTTTTAACCTTCTGTGGAGTAGTGGTAGCGCCTTGACTTAGTAATCATAAGTCCTAGGTTCGAGTCCTGGTCGGGGTAAAAAATGATTCATGTTTTCACATATGTAATGTGCTTATTTGATAATTTCATGGCCCGAATGAGATTGGGATTTGAAATAAATGTTAAAATGAATAAACGAGTGAGGTTAGGTAATCCGTATTATGAACATAGTGGCATTCAGTTAGAATGCGTTCATTCCTAAGTATAGCAGATGTAAGCAATAAGGTTGGATTCCTTTTAACCTTTTGTGGTGTAGTGGTAGCGCCTTGACTTAGTAATCATAAGTCCTCGGTTCGAGTCCCGGTCGGGGCAAAAAATGATTCATGCTTTCACATATGTAATGTGCTTATTTGATAATTTCATGGCCCGAATGATATTGGGATTTGAATTAAATGCTAAAATGAAGCCACGAGTGAGGTTGGGGAATCTGTAATATGAACATAGTGGCATTCAGTTAGAATGCATTCATTCCTAAGTATAGCAGATATAAGCTATAAGGCTGGATTCCTTTTAACCTTCTGTGGTATAGTGGTAGCGCCTTGACTTAGTAATCATAAGTCCTAGGTTCGAGTCCAGGTCAGGGTAAAAAATGATTCTTGTTTCCACATATGTAATGTGCTTATTTGATAATTTCATGGCCCGAATGAGATTGGGATTTGAATTAAATGCTAAAATGAAGCCAAGAGTGAGGTTGGGGAATCTGTAATATGAACATAGTGGCATTCATTTAGAATGCGTTCATTCCTAAGTATAGCAGATATAAGCTATAATGTTGGATTCCTTTTAACCTTCTGTGGTGTAGTGGTAGCGCCTTGACTTAGTAATCATAAGTCCTAGGTTCGAATCCCGGTCGGGGTAAAAAATGATTCATGATTTCACATATGTAATGTGCTTATTTGATAATTTCATGGCCCGAATGAGATTGGGATTTGAATTAAATGCTAAAATGAATCCACGAGTGAGGTTGGGGAATCTGTAATATGAACATAGTGGCATTCACTTAGAATGTGTTCATTCATAAGTATAGCAGATATAATCTATAAGGTTGGATTCCTTTTAACCTTCTGTGGTGTAGTGGTAGCGCCTTGACTTAGTAATCATAAGTCCTAGGTTCGAATCCCGGTCGGGGTAAAAAATGATTCATGTTTTCACATATGTAATGTGCTTATTTGATAATTTCATGGCCCGAATGAGATTGGGATTTGAATTAAATGCTAAAATGAAGCCACGAGTGAGGTTGGGGAATCTGTAATATGAACATAATGGCATTCAGTTAGAATGCGTTCATTCCTAAGTATAGCAGATATAAGCTCTAAGGTTGGATTCCTTTAAACCTTCTGAGGTGTAGTGGTAGCGCCTTGACTTAGTAATCATAAGTCCTAGGTTCGAGTCCCGGTCGGGGTAATAAATGAGTCATGTTTTCACATATGTAATGTGCTTATTTGATAATTTCATGGCCCGAATGAGATTGGGATTTGAATTAAATGCTAAAATGAAGCCACGAGTGAGGTTGTGGAATCTGTAATATGAAAAAGCGGCATTCAGTTAGAATGCGTTCATTCCTAAGTATAGCAGATATAAGCTATAAGGTTGGATTCCTTTTAACCTTCTGTGGTGTAGTGGTAGAGCCTTGACTTAGTAATCATAAGTCCAGGTTCGAGTCCCGGTAGGGGTAAAAAATAATTCATGTTTTCACATATGTAATGTGCTTATTTGTTAATTTCATGGCCCGAATGAGATTGGGATTTGAATTAAATGCTAAAATGAAGCCACGAGTGAGGTTGGGGAATCTGTAATATGAAAATAGCGGCATTCAGTTAGAATGCATTCATTCCTAAGTATAGCAGATATAAGCTATAAGGTTGGATTCCTTTTAACCTTCTGTGGTGTAGTGGTAGCGCCTTGACTTAGTAATCATAAGTCCTATGTTCGAGTCCCGGTCGGGGTAAAAAATGATTCATGTTTTCACATATGTAATGTGCTTATTTGATAATTTCATGGCCCGAATGAGATTGTTATTTGAATTAAATGCTAAAATGAAGCCAAGAGTGAGGTTGGGGAATCTTTAATATTAACATAGTGGCATTCAGTTAGAATGCGTTCATTCCAAAGTATAGCAGATATAAGCTATAAGGTTGGATTTCTTTTAACCTTTTGTGGTGTAGTGGTAGCGCCTTGACTTAGTAATCATAAGTCCTAGGTTCGAGTCCCGGTCGGGGTAATAAATGATTCAGGTTTTCACATATGTAATGTGCCTATTTGATAATTTCATGGCCCGAATGAGATTGGGATTTGAATTAAATGCTAAAATGAAGCCACGAGTGAGGTTGGGGAATCTGTAATATGAACATAGTGGCATTCACTTAGAATGTGTTCATTCCTAAGTATAGCAGATATAAGCTATAAGGTTGGATTTCTTTTAACCTTTTGTGGTGTAGTGGTAGCGCCTTGACTTAGTAATCATAAGTCCTATGTTCGAGTCCCGGTCGGGGTAAAAAATGATTCATGTTTTCACATATGTAATGTGCTTATTTGATAATTTCATGGCCCGAATGAGATTGTTATTTGAATTAAATGCTAAAATGAAGCCGCGAGTGAAGTTGGGGAATCTGTAATATGAACATAGTGGCATTCAGTTAGAATGCGTTCATTCCTAAGTATAGCAGATATAAGCTATAATGTTTGATTCCTTTTAACCTTGTGGGGTGAAGTGGAAGCGCCTTGACTTAGTAATCATAAGTCCTAGGTTCGAGTCCTGGTCGGGGTAAAAAATTATTCATGTTTTCACATATGTAATGTGCTTATCTGATAATTTCATGGCCCGAATGAGATTGGGATTTGAATTAAATGCTAAAATGAAGCCACGAGTGAGGTTGGGGAATCTGTAATATGAACATAGTGGCATTCACTTAGAATGTGTTCATTCCTAAGTATAGCAGATATAATCTATAAGGTTGGATTCCTTTTAACCTTCTGTGGTGTAGTGGTAGCGACTTGACTTAGTAATCATAAGTCCTACGTTCGAGTCCCGATCGGGGTAATAAATGAGTCATGTTTTCACATATGTAATGTGCCTATTTGATAATTTCATGGCCCGAATGAGATTGGGATTTGAATTAAATGCTAAAATGAAGCCACAAGAGAGGTTGGGAAATCTGTAATATGAACATTGTGGCATTCAGTTAGAATGCGTTCATTCCTAAGTATAGCAGATATAAGCTATAAGGTTGGATTCCTTTTAACCTTCTGTGGTGTAATGGTAGCGCCTTGACTTAGTAATCATAAGTCCTAGGTTCGAGTCTCGGTCGGGGTAAAAAATTATTCATGTTTTCACATATGTAATGTGCTTATCTGATAATTTCATGGCCCGAATGATATTGGGATTTGAATTAAATGCTAAAATGAAGCCACGAGTGAGGTTGGGGAATCTGTAATATAAACATAGTGGCATTCAGTCAGAATGTGTTCATTCCTAAGTATAGCAGATTAAGCTATAAGGTTGGATTCCTTTTAACCTTTTGTGGTGTAGTGGTAGCGCCTTGACTTGGTAATCATAAGTCCTAGGTTTGAGTCCCGATTGGGGTAAAAAATGATTCATGTTTTCACATATGTAATGTGCTTATTTGATAATTTCATGGCCCGAATGAGATTGGGATTTGAATTAAATGCTAAAATGAATCCATGAGTGAGGTTGGGGAATCTGTAATATGAACATAGTGGCGTTCAGTTAGAATGCGTTCATTCCTAAGTATGGAAGACGTAAGCTATAATGTTGGATTCCTTTTAACCTTCTGTGGTGTAGCGGTAGCGCCTTGACTTAGTAATCATGTCATATGTTCGAGTCCCGATCGGGGTAATAAATGAGTCATGTTTTCACATATGTAATGTGCCTATTTGATAATTTCATGGCCCGAATGAGATTGGGATTTGAATTAAATGCTAAAATGAAGCCACTAGTGAGGTTGGGGAATCTGTAATATGAACATAGTGGCATTCAGTTAGAATGCGTTCATTCCTAATTATAGCAGATATAAGCTATAAGGTTGGATTCCTTTTAACCTTCTGTGGTGTAGTGGTAGCGCCTTGACTTAGTAATCATAAGTCTTAGGTTCGAGTCCTGGTCGGGGTAAAAAATGATTCATGTTTTCACATATGTAATGTGCTTATTTGATAATTTCATGGCCCGAATGAGATTGGGATTTGAATTAAATGCTATAATGAAGCCACGAGTGAGGTTGGGGAATCTGTAATATGAAAATAGCGGCATTCAGTTAGAATGCATTCATTCTTAAGTATAGCAGATGTAATCTATAAGGTTGGATTCCTTTTAACCTTCTGTGTTGTAGTGGTAGCGCCTTGTTTTAGTAATCATAAGTCCTAGGTTCGAGTCCCGGTCGGGGTAATAAATGAGTCATGTTTTCACATATGTAATGTGCTTATTTGATAATTTCATGGCCCGAATGAGATTGGGATTTGAATTAAATGCTAAAATGAAGCCACGAGTGAGGTTGGGGAATTTGTAATATGAAAAAGCGGCATTCAGTTAGAATGCGTTCATTCCTAAGTATAGCAGATATAAGCTATAAGATTGGATTCCTTTTATGCTTCTGTGGTGTAGTGGTAGCGCCTTGACTTAGTAATCATAAGTCCAAGGTTCGAGTCCCAGTAGGGGTAAAAAATAATTCATGTTTTCACATATGTAATGTGCTTATTTGTTAATTTCATGGCCCGAATGAGATTGGGATTTGAATTAAATGCTAAAATGAAGCCACGAGTGAGGTTGGGGAATCTGTCATATGAAAATAGCGGCTTTCAGTTAGAATGCATTCATTCCTAAGTATAGCAGATATAAGCTATAAGGTTGGATTCCTTTTAACCTTCTGTGGTGTAGTGGTAGCGCCTTGACTTAGTAATCATAAGTCCTAGGTTAAAGTCCCGGTCGGGGTAAAAAATGATTCATGTTTTCACATATGTAATGTGCTTATTTGATAATTTCATGGCCCGAATGAGATTGGGATTTGAATTAAATGCTAAAATGAAGCCACGAGTGAGGTTGGGGAATCTGTAATATAAACTTAGTGGCATTCAGTTAGAATGCGTTCATTCCTAAGTATAGCAGATATAAGCTATAAGGTTGGAGTCCTTTTAACCTTCTGTGGAGTAGTGGTAGCGCCTTGACTTAGTAATCATAAGTCCTAGGTTCGAGTCCTGGTCGGGGTAAAAAATTATTCATGTTTTCACATATGTAATGTGCTTATTTGATAATTTCATGGCCCGAATGAGATTGGGATTTGAAATAAATGTTAAAATGAAGAAACGAGTGAGGTTAGGCAATCCGTATTATGAACATAGTGGCATTCAGTTAGAATGCGTTCATTCCTAAGTATAGCAGATGTAAGCTATAAGGTTGGATTCCTTTTAACCTTTTGTGGTGTAGTGGTAGCGCCTTGACTTAGTAATCATAAGTCCTCGATTCGAGTCCCGGTCGGGGCAAAAAATGATTCATGCTTTCACATATGTAATGTGCTTATTTGATAATTTCATGGCCCGAATGATATTGGGATTTGAATTAAATGCTAAAATGAAGCCACGAGTGAGGGTGGGGAATCTGTAATATGAACATAGTGTCATTCTGTTAGAATGCATTCATTCCTAAGTATAGCAGATATAAGCTATAAGGTTGGATTCCTTTTAACCTTCTGTGGTGTAGTGGTAGCGCCTTGACTTAGTAATCATAAGTCCTAGGTTCGAGTCCAGGTCAGGGTAAAAAATGATTCTTGTTTTCACATATGTAATGTGCTTATTTGATAATTTCATGGCCCGAATGAGATTGGGATTTGTATTAAATGCTAAAA
>JAXCGZ010021184.1:0-70046 GCA_037179515.1 Halocaridina rubra | reverse complement strand
AAACTTTATTCCATCAAAAATGGCTATTACTTGATAATTAATCTAATTACAAATTACAATGTAAAATGTCAAAATAAAACAAATGAAATTTGCAAAGCACAAAATCAAAAAATTTACACATTAAAATATGCATACGTACACTTCGTCTACCCAATGGGAGGATAATAATGAGACTAAAATCACTTATTAAGTAGGTGATTTAAAAGATGAGATTTAAGTGAGGGTAATGTTTGGCAGCTTCTTAAGTTTGCGGGTAAAGAGTTCCAAAGTCTCGGGGCCCATTACATTTAAGGCTCTTGCCCCAATATCAGTGGAAGTTCTGGGCACGTAAAAAGAATTCTGATATCTGGTGTTGACGTTATTGATACGCACTTGATTAAATGTTGGCAATGAGAAGAGCCATTCCGGTAATATTCCATGATTTATTTTAAAAACTAAAAGACAGATATTATATATGAACTTCATGTCCATCCTTAGCCAACCCAATCTCTCAAAGAGGGGAGTCACGTGATCATATTTATGCACCCCCCCCCCTATGGCAACTCTTGCAGCAAAATTCTGGAGCCTTTTCACTCGTAACATCTGGGTCTTAGTCGTGGAACCCCAAACACTTAGACAGTAGTTGAGAATACTTAAAATCAATGTTTGTACTACAATTACCCTACAATCAGGCTCGAATCTTTCATAGACTCTGTTCAAGTAAATAAGGGTCCCGTTCACTTTTTTATGTAGTTCATCGATATGAAAATTAAATGTCATGGTACTGTCCATAATAACTCCTAGATTTTTAACCTTATTAGATGGGAAGAGTGAAACATTGTTGAAATTTATACTGATGTTCTCAGGAATGCGGGACAGGTATTGATTTGATCCAAAAATAACGAATTTAGTTTTATTTTCGTTCAGTAAAAGACCATTACTGTTAAAATAACTTTTGGCACAGTTTAATATATCTTCAGCCCTTTTTAAGATTTCAGGAATTCTATCAATGTCACCAGTAAGCATAATCTGGGTGTCATCAGCATACATATCAAGTAGGCAATCTCTTATAAATTGAGGTAAATCATTAACATATATTAAGAAAAGCAGAGGACCCAAAATTGAACCCTGAGGAACGCCAAAACTGATATCTAAAGAAGAAGAGAGAGTCGAGCCCATTCGAACTGATTGAATTCGATCTTTCAGATAATTTTCGAACCAAAATGAGTCAACATGAACTTTGGAAAGTTTTCTCATTAGAATTTGATGGTGTACACTGTCAAATGCTTTAGACAAATCTAACAATAATAAAAGTGATATTTTCTTATTTTCAATATTACTATAAATTTTATCAGTAATTTTAAGTAGGGCCGTCTCGGTCGAAAGTTTAGGCCGAAAACCGTGTTGTTCTTCACATAATAGACAATTTGATTCAAGGAAATTTATTAACTGGGTGGCAACTACCTTCTCAAGTATTTTAGACAGAATGCTGAGAAGAGAGATTGGCCTATAATTTTCAACATTATTAGTATCTCCACTCTTAAAAACGGGGATGATATAGGGATGCTTCCAGAGGTTAGGATAAATGCCTGTAACAATGGATGTATTTACAATGACTAAAATGAAAAATACTGTAACTGGCAATGAGTCAATTAGGAAGCGAAGTTGTATCCCATCGGAACCACAAGAGTTTGTTGGTTTGAGGTTCTTTATGATAAGAATAAGTGTGACTAAATCGATTGGGTGCGGTCTAAAATTATTGATAATATTTCTTTCAGCTGGAGGCTGGCAATTATGTGGTTGATTAATAATCAAGTCATTATTATCTTGGGACTTTTCATATGTGGACTTACCTATTTCAGCAAAATACTTATTAAAATCATTCACTCGCTTTTCCACATTATCACTGAGAAGGTCAGAATTTTCTAAGATTTCCTTATTTACAGGAATTATTCTTTTTATAACATTCCAAGTTCCTTTGATATTTCCCCTATACTTGGAAAATTCTTCCCTGAAATGATTTTTCTTCTTTTCGGACAACATTGTTTTAGTAAGGTTTCTTTCTCTTCTATAGGCTCTTTCCATCTCGGAGTTTTGTCTATCAGATTTAAATTGCCTTAGGAGGTCATCTCTCCTTTTCATTTGCTCTTTTAACTGAGAGTCAATCCACTGGGCAGGAGGGCGTGTCATGACTTTGGTTGTAAGAGGGGCACATTCATTTAAACATCTCGTAAAAGCATCAGTAAAAGTAGAAACTTGATAATTTACACAATCTGTAGTTAGTATTGAATTTAAAATGTTGTATTCATTAAGAAGAGTGTCGCAGAAACAATTTTGAGAATAATTCTCAAGAGATCGGAAAGTTTTAACAATTGGCGGTCTCTTTTCCTTCCTGACATTAACTGTAGCTATTAGAAGCTCGTGGTCTCCTACAGGACAAGGTAAGACATCGTGGTGAACTATAAAACTAGGTGTATTGGTAATTATAAGATCAAATAGGCTGGAGGAATTAGCGGTGATACGGGTTGCTTTATTCACAAGCTGATCTAAGTGGAGGGATTGAATTAATTTCCCCATTTTATTATTAGGAAGAAGGAGATTATCATTGAAGTCGCCTATAATAACGAGAGGTTTGCTCCTCAAACAGACCGACCGAAATACCTCGGAGATGTAATCAAAGGTGTCGTTGAGTGCATGTGGGTGTCTATATACACATCCCAGGATGAATGAAGGGAATTTCCTACTCTGAACAGTCAACCAAATGTCTTCGAGATGAGGAGGTCGCTCGACTTCAGGGGTCTTTAATAGGGAGACCGTTAGATGATTTCTTACATACACCCCCACACCCCCACCCCTACCGCCATCAAATCGATAAAAAGAATACTCAGGTATAGCAACAAAACCAGACTGCATATTAGATTGGAGCCAAGTTTCACAAACACACATTATATCCACGTTATTTTCTCTGATCATTAGTGCAATATTTTCGAAATTACCCAAAAGTGATTGTGCATTGATGTGTTGTATGTTTATGAAATGTTTCAATAAGCCTGTATTGCAATGTAATTGCTATATATTTAAGGGACATAATCTTGTTTTATGGCCATGTTACAAACATTACTAATTATTACACTATATTTTATTATTAATTACTTGCTACGATATTTAAAATTAATTGCAAATTCTATTAATATTTTATTTATACATAACCATATAGATTTTAATGTTTATCAACTGCAATATGACTGGGAGTGCCCACGTGCACATGTCCCCATGTACAGTTATCTGAATAAATTTAAAAAAAAACATTCTTCTTCATGGAATAAAAAAAAATTTCGGTTCTTCGTTATGTTATTGTAGCCCACTCATTCCCTGGAATACAACATATAATAATTATTATATATACATTTTAGGTCAGGTTTGGTTAGGTCAGTGAATAATAGAGGTCAATTTAGGATATGATAAGCTTGAATTGTGTTCAGGAAAAAGTGCCTCGAAGATAATGAAATACCAATTTTTCTATGTTAAAGCAGATTTAGTGTTGATAATTTTGCACCTTAAGGGGGGTTTACACGGTCAAACGGTTCGTCGAACGCGGTTCGACAGACTAGTGTTTGAAGTGATGTTCGAATGTGTGAACGGGGTATTTGGTTGTCGAACACGTTTGTCGAACGTGGAACACGTTGGACAAACGTGTTCGACAACCAAATACCCCGTTCACACGTTCGAACATCACTTCAAACACTTGTCTGTCGAACCGCGTTCGACGAACCGTTTGACCGTGTAAACCCCCCTTTACTTAGAATTAAATTTATGAAGATTGAAGAAGTTGACGTAACAGACATCACTTGGAATTTAATTCCCAGCCGTGAAATGTTTTGGCGATAAATTAATTCTCTTATCTCAGAATTTTTTTTTAATAAATGATAAACAGTTGTACATAACACAGCATGGTACAGTTTATATACTTCCTCCGTGTTCCTCTCGTGTCGTATAAGTCGACTAAATGGGGCGGAGCGTGGGAACCGGAAATCCCCTCCTCTGTATTTTCTTCCCGCAAAGAGTTAAGGCATTTTGCTTTGACTCGACCACCCTATTTATAAGGAGGAATATATATATATATATATATATATATATATATATATATATATATATATATATATATATATATATATATATATATATATATATATATATATATATATATATATATATATATATATATATATATATATATATATATATATATATATATATATGTGTGTGTGTGTGTGTGTTTGTGTGTGTGTGTGCGCGCATGCTAGTTCTCCTTGTAGTAGGATTTTGTTAATTTAACAAAAGACAACATTTTGTCTCTGGGATTGTTATTCTATTTCTTCATCTGTTTTTATCAACACTTGCGATTCGTCTTAGAAAGCATCGTTGAAGAGATTATCTCGTGAGAAATTCATCTGGCAAGATGTTCTAAAGAGGAAAAACAACAATTTTCCAAAATCGCAAATCCAGCATTGGAGACTTTTTATGCAAATAACCTGTATTTACGAAAATCCTATTCTAGGGAGAACTAGCATGATAAAATTCACACTCATTTCGTGAATAAATGTTATTTGTATGCATGTGTGTGTGTGTGTATATATATATATATATATATATATATATATATATATATATATATATATATATATATATATATATATATATATATATATATATATATATATATATATATATATATATATATATATATATATATATATATATATGACGTGGAGTGGACTTGAATAATATGTATTTGTTGATAACATGACAACTGATAAATTAGATATCTGATATGTGTAAATTTAATTTTTTTTTATAGAGAGAAATAGAGAGAGTGAGATAGAGTTAATGAACCTGTTGATTTCTGCTTTTAAAAAACTCGTTATAGTATGTATGCTATATATGCATGCTTTAGCAAATAGTTACAAGCGAGAGAGAGAGAGAAAGAGAGTTACAGGTACCCCCTGCTGTGTGTGGGTGTCTGTGATAATGTTATGGAGATTGCAGGTCAGGGGGTTAGGTAAACAAACCCAGCATCCCATCGCCTCCCTGCTGCCCATCTCATCATTACCCTCGTGCCAAAAGGGCATAAAAGGGTATTCCTGCTACATATCCTGGAAAGTTTGAAAGGCGTGGAATACCCGTGGACTATTTAAGTTCGAGTTACATGTTAATATTGGAAACAAATCCTTGACTGTAGCCGCTCTCTCTCTCTCTCTCTCTCTCTCTCTCTCTCTCTCTCTCTCTCTCTCTCTCTCTTTTTTTTTTTTTTTTTTTTTTTTTTTAGAATGGATATACATGAAGTTACGTGTAAACCATTATCTGTTTACTTACTATATCCATTTCACTATTCTAAGATAGGTGCGCGAATGCATGCACTCACATATAGGCATACGAGATGCTGCTTTCTGCGAATGTAATTACTCGTAATATGCCAACAGGCTAGCAAAAATATAGTATCAGCGCATACGTTTTATGCACCTCTTCAGAAGCGGGTTTACTCTAGTTCAGTATTATGCTGAGAATTATAAAAAAAAAAAGTTGTTTTGGAACTGGAGAACCTGTGGCGTGTTCCTCATTTAATATTGTCTTAAAAATATATATACATATATTAAATGTATTTGGAGTATATATGTATTGGAATATACATTGTATCCAGTAGATAATATTTTTTATGAATGTATTTATAATGCATTGGTGTGCCTGTGGTACAGTCATCATGTAAACTAGATAAAAATGAAAAATATTCGGAGTAAGTTGTAATTAGATATACATTTTATCAATAGGAATATATGAGGATGGCTTTTAAGGGCTGGAAGGCTTGTAGCTCGGACCTCATGTAAACAAACCTATCTGTAAACTAAATCTTATAGAAAAATATTTATTTACAGTAAGGCGATATTACTTAGGCCCGATTTCTTAAACAGTGTAAACCTAGGATACCATATTGTTAATTAGCTAGACACACAAATGGATTTCATAAACGCATCTGACGCGGTTCTATATATGGCTAGGATCCCTTGCGGGATCCTAGCCATACACAGAACCGCGTCAGATGCGTCTATGACATCTATTTGTGTGTGTCTAGCTAACTAACAATATGGTACCCTAGGTTTACACTGTTTATGTAGTCGCCGTGGCTCAGTCGGTAGCGTCTCCGACTCTGAGGCGTCAGGTCGAGGGTTCGCGCCCCGCCACGGTCTGAGGTTAGCAAAGGCATGCACTCGGGGTAGCGATTACATCTGCCAAAACAAGTCCTTTGCAAGAAGGCAACCGTCCTAGCCCTTGGTTGATAAGGGAGTCCGTGACGTAAAACAGGAACAGGTTTACACTGTTTATGAAATCGGGCCCTATGCATGAACATTTCAAAACTCAAATCACCTTTTTTTTTAAGTTTGTGATTAATAATTATCAAATAAAACGAATCCAAGAAAACATGTATTAATAAAGAGCTTTATATATATATATATATATATATATATATATATATATATATATATATATATATATATATATATATATATATATATATATATATATATATATATATATAAATAAAGTAGAGCCAGTGAAACAATTTACTTCTTTTTATTTTTTGGCATTATTAGAAAGCATCTAGTGGTTCTTTTTCTATGCCTACATCTACACTGAATATTCTTGGATATTCATTACACATCTTTTATTATCCGTTCGCAGCTGACAAGTCATTACACTCTCCATCTCTGTTTCTCTTTAGTTTATGTACTTTTCGTGCCCAGGCCCGATGAGGGCTGTTTTATTTTATTAATTTTTGCCCGTCCTTGTGTCAAAATCATAAAAAAAATGTTTTACATTATTTAAAGAAATAAGTGTATTTTCCTGTGTACAAAAGTGGAAAGAGGCATTACCTTTGTGTGTCACTTATGCCCTTTACGTTCCAGAGTGTTGGCACCTCCTCCATCCTCTGGAACGAGCGTATCTAACCTTCCTAGACACTTGGAAAACTTATAACTCAGTATATCATTCAATCGTTTAGAGGGGGAGTCATGGGGGGAAGGGGGTGGTGTTTGTAACCCTTATTGTTTCTTATATTAAAGGCGGCATTCCTAATGAGCTGCTTTTAACCCAGGTGAAGCTTCCAATGATAAATTTGCGTTCCAGCGATAGCTCGTTGTTCTGAAGAATGAGCCTCAGCCCACTGAACATCTTAAGGTTGAGTTTGGAATGTAAATCGCATAGAATCGACGCCCTTATTGAGCTGTTGATGATGGTGGCGCGTATATACTGCCGGCATCTCGTAAAGTTTATTTGGACATTGAAATATAATGACAAAATGGGTTTTAGGAGAAGGATGATGGTGGAGATAAGAGTATGATACATTTGGGAGCTCAACAACGTCTCAAGGAAAGGTTTATCAAAGACTTAGTTCTTCGAGTCTCCTTCCTTGAGGTTTTATTATGTATCCTTTGCTGTTTTCAGTCGGCATTAAATTTGTATGTTTTTTGCTCTCCTATCCGTCCTGCTTTTACGTAGCTTTTACTATGTCCTAATGGTATTAATTTTTCTTTTTCTTTTTTTTTCTCTTCAGGTTTACATACATCTTTTGCTGTATTCAGATGGCATTAAATTCTTCAATGATTTCTTTCCTCGCTTTCAATTCCATTTAATATTATTATTCTAATAGCCAATTTAAGTGTGGGTATTTGAATACACTCCAGATTCCTGCTTTACCAATACATTTTGGGGATAACAAGAGGGTATAATTCTTCTGCCTGTTGAATCCATATTAATTCAACTGGCTAAATGAGTTCAAAATTCGAAGATAATGTATACAGTCAGTGTCTGAAGTGTATTTTCGTGAGTCTGAGCATCGATGAGTATTCTAATGTCCATCTTGATGTTGAAAACAAATTGTTTCATCTTTGATGGGTGTGCTATAGTTTGAGGCACGCCCTACTAAATTAACTAACCTGTATACATAGAAGCGCATGTCAAAATACTTGATTTATCTTATCTCTGTTGCGTATGACACTAAAGTCACTGAAGCATTCCTCTTTTGTTAATAATAATAATAATTATATATATATATATATATATATATATATATATATATATATATATATATATTATATATATATATATATATGGGCCATTTTTCCCCTTATAAGGGGAATGGCTGAGCCAGGGCAAAATACTCTGACTCTTTGGGAAGAGAAAATACAGAGGAGGGAATTCCCTAATTCCCAGTCCCCTCGCTCTGCCCCAGTTAGTCGACTCATACGACACACAGGGGAACACGGAGGAAATATTCTAGCTCGCCTCCCTCAGGGGGTTGTTTTTAACAACAATACTAATAAAAATGATGAAATTGATCATTATAATAATAATAATAATAATAATAATGATAATAGTAGTAGTAGTTGTAGTAGTAATGATAACAGTAGTAGTAGCAGTAAATGAAGTAGCAGTAGTATATCATTCCCGTGTTACCTCTTAATAACATCATTCACTTCCTCGAAGCTGCATGTTTCTCATTACCATCAAGAGAGAGAAGGTTGTTGCTAATATTTACACTAACATCTGCTAGATGGAGATATTGCTAATATTTACACTTAACAATTGCTACCTGGGGACTTATTGCTAATATTTACTCTAACAACTGTTAACGGAGTTTATAGAGCAACTCCAACAAGAAGCAGTTTTAATCTGTTCCTGAAAGTTACTCTCTCTCTCTCTCTCTCTCTCTCTCTCTCTCTCTCTCTCTCTCTCTCTCTCTCTCTCTCTCTCTCTCTCTCTCTCTCTCTCTCTCTCTCTCTCTCTCTCTCTCTCTCTCTATCTATCTATCTATCTATCTATCTATCTATCTCTGTATATCTATCTATCTATGTTGTTGTTCCGGTTCTACGTTACGGACTCCCTTTTCTACCAAGGGCTAGGACGGTTGCCTTCTTGCGAGGGACTTGTTTTGGCAGATGTAATCGTTACCCTGAGTGCATGCCCTTGCTAACCTCAGACCGTGACGGGGCGCGAACCCTCGACCTGTCTTTTATAAATGACAGCTCTAGGACAGGCCTTATTACCCATATCATACTCTGAGTTTGCAAATATATATATATATATATTTTCTCTCTCTCTCTCTCTCTCTCTCTCTCTCTCTCTCTCTCTCTCTCTCTCTCTCTCTCTCTCTCTCTCTCTCTCTCTCTCTCTCTCTCTCTCTCCCAGTGCGAGATTACATTCGTGCGACTATGCAAATATGCTTATTGAGACCGACACATTCCCGTGTAGAAGCCTTAATGCAACTTTCTATGCAAATAATTTGATAGCGTTTTGGCACACGTACTAATATTTGATCACGTGAATAGCGAAGGAGGTTGGTGCATGTGGGAGTCAAAATATGTACAGCAATCACGAATCTACTAAAATACTTCCAGAGAACCTGGAGTTCGAGAACGCCTCCTTCTGTTGTATAAAAAGTGAAATTTTCAGTTATTCATGCCGCGTTCTGGAAGAGACTTGTTCATGCCACGCTCTAGAAGGGACTTGTTGATACCGTGCTCTAGAAGGGACTTGTTCATACCGCGCTCTAGAAGGGACTTGTTCATGCCACGCTCTAAAAGGGACTTGTTCATACCGTGCTCTAGAAGGGACTTGTTCATGCCGCGCTCTAGAAGGGACTTGTTCATGCCGTGCTCTAGAAGGGACTTGTTCATAACGTGCTCTAGAAGGGACTTGTTCATGCCGTGTTCTAGAAGGGACTTGTTCATACCGTGCTCTAGAAGGGACTTTCTCATGCCGTGTTCTGGAAGGGACATTAGTGTCGTCTGTTTTCCGGTATATTTTGTATAGTGCCAATAAATGGACATGGGAACATGTTAATGTAGGCACTCCCTCTGACGGACTAAGATTCACATTACCTTATATATTTAGCGATCATTATGGCAAGCATTGTTGGTATAATATAATGCGTTTTTCACTTTATATACAATATCTGTACATTATATTTTTATATACTTTTGTGAAGGTAAACTCTTAAAAAGTATTCCGTCTTAGCGGACTTAAAAATAGCGACATTAGAATATTAGACGGGAACCTGACACAGTATGGCACTAAATGTAGTGTGGGCTCAGACACGAGAATAGGCATATATATGCATAAATAAATAATGCGACTAACACCTTTTCTTTGAAAGATTGATGGGATATTAATGAATTCTGTTCGAAAAGGTTGTCAGCAAGGCTAGTCGTTTTTAAAGCACATTGAAATTTATACTACTGATGCAAGTATATTACTAATAATAATAATAATACTGCCATAAAATAATAATAATGTTATAAATAATAATGATAATAATTATGATTATTATTATTATTTTTATTATTATTATTATTATTATTATTATTATTATTATGTAAAATGATAATAATAATGATAATAATAACAATAATAATAATAATAATAATAATAATAATAATAATGATAATAATACGTTCTCTAAGAAACAAATGTTGGTCTTAAAAGTGTAAATTTTTACATTGTCTTTTTCAAGTAATGACTCTCTTAATCATTTATTTATTTATAAGTGTCGGTGTTTCATTTATTAGATAGAATTATTTTAGCATTCGTGTCGTTTTCCCCGTATACATATACGCACATACATTTTCACTAGGAAAGAGTGTTGTATAATAATAATAATAATAATAATTATTATTATTATTATTATTATTATTATTATTATTGTTATTATTATTATTATTTTTATTATTGTTATTATTACGCTTTTTCATGTGACAGATTTAGTCCCCTTTGGAATGGGGGGACACAGACATGTTAGAGCTGGGAAATTAAGGTTGGATGCTCCTTCTAACGCCCCGCGTTGGGATCGATCTTGTGGTAGTCGTTTTCCGACTCACGCTCTCTACCACTAATGTATCACGGAACCCCGATAATGATGATGATGATGATAATAATAATAATTATTATTATTATTATTATTATTATTATTATTATTATTATTATTATTATAGCAATGAAATATAAAAATCTAAAATATTTGTTTATTTATACCGTGAGTTTTACATACCTAAGCACGTACATATTTCACACGAAAAGAGTATAATAATAATAATAATAATAATAATAATAATAAAAATATAATGATTATAATAACAAATAAATAATGTACAAAAATGTGTTGCATGTAATTGTGTTTTCGATATTACAGCTGATTCTGTAGTACAAAATAAAAATCCTTGTAATAAAAGAGACGATTTTGCCTCTCGTGGCAGCAGAAATTGATATATGGTTTGATTACATGTCAATATCAGAATGGCGAAAAAAAAAAGAAAATAAAGTTTGATTTCTGGCCAAATGATGATGTCAAAATTGGCATACCAGCGAAAGAGCGCAGTTCTGGGAATATCAGTTCATCTGTTTTTTTTATCTATTCATGAGGCTAGATGAATTCTCTCTCTCTCTCTCTCTCTCTCTCTCTCTCTCTCTCTCTCTCTCTCTCTCTCTCTCTCTCTCTCTCTCATACATACATACATATATATATATATATATATATATATATATATATATATATATATATATACTTACTGGTTGTAGTTACTGTTGAACCGGTACTAGTACAGTGGTAACGCGCTGCCTTCGCATTCACGAGCTCGAGAGATCGGTTCCCGTCCAAGACCGAGAGTTTAAGTTGTTTAATGGCAGGTTACTGCTGTGGTTGGGTACCACATTGGGGGGTTGGCCTTGCCCCGGCTGACGAATACCCATTGTATAATGGAAATAAAGGTTTATTATTATTTTTATTATTATTATTATTATTATTATTATTATTATTATTATTACTTGCAGTAATGAAATTTTATTCATTCTTCAGATCACTCTCAGTTAATTGCATTCTTGCAGTTCAATCTCATGTATTGGCGAAATAGTTGCAAATTCTCGAGAACTTTTCTGAAGTTTCCTAGGTCGCGTTGGTATTCTGGGGAAGCAGTTTTTAGCAAAGGCCGCATAGAGGCAAGTACCTGTCCTTAGCATAGTGAGTATAGCTCTTGGCTTCTACGCTGAAAGTCACGAGTTCAGATTCCTTAAGGACTTTGTACAGCTTCTATTCACCAGAATCGGTTGGAATAGGAGAGGGTAGTTGCGTCCCTCTTGTAATATCTGATTTAGTTCAAAATATTAGTCCATTAGATGTACGGTACTGTGATGGAATAGTATCTTCACTAGCGCTGATTTCAGTAAGGGCAAAAATAACCTTATATTAAATACATATCACATAATGTGTTAAATACAACTCTCTCTCTCTCTCTCTCTCTCTCTCTCTCTCTCTCTCTCTCTCTCTCTCTCTCTCTCTCTCTCTCTCTCTCTATCTATCTATCTATCTATCTATCTATCTATCTATCTGACTGTCTATCTCATTCATATACAAATTCATCATAATTTTCCTTTTCCTGTCCTCATTCTGGGCAGGTACATTCTCTCTCTCTCTCTCTCTCTCTCTCTCTCTCTCTCTCTCTCTCTCTCTCTCTCTCTTCACCATTTCCACCCCTTTATATTTTCATTTTTCTTGGTGCTAGGGTTCAACGCATTCGGAAGTCCACTCAGTCTTGTACCCACCCTTCACCGATCCCCCTATAAGAGTCTCCAGCCCCTAGTCCAGGTACCTGAAGCCCCTATTACACAAGCCACCTACAGTAAGTGTAGCCCAAGTGGGCCCTTGGCAAACACTTCACACCTTTACCCCCCCTGTTCACAAGACTTGAAGCTCACGCCATCTGTTAGACAAATATTAAACTACAGAGAACTAGACATGACTATTTCTGTTTTTATTGGTAAGCACTGAAGACTCTTATGATTACATTGCATATATTTTTTTTATTATGTATTTATTTATTTTACTTATTTACGTACTTTGGATGTACTAAATATTTCATAATGAATTTGTGTATTTTTAATGTGTGAGATTGGGACAGGCAGGAAAATTGTCCCTATCAGGACTGAGCACCAAGAAAACATTGAAACGAGAAAAAGTGGAAGATTAAGAACAAGGCAGAAGTAAGAGAATGATAAAAAAAAAGTAGGAAAAGTACAGGGTGCTAAGAATAATCGTAGTGATGAAGATCTAGAAATATGACATGGCAGGATTATTCCCTGAGATGACGCTAGATCAGCTTTTTGAAGGAATATAGGTCATGGGGATTAGGAATGACAGAATGAAGAAGAGAGTTCCAGAGTCTGGAGGTGGAGGAAGAAACAGTCGCTGCACCGACCAATCCTCGAGCTACATATCTCCACACAGTACCTGTGAGACGAGGCCGCTTGTTTATTTACGTGTATTTATATTTGCATTTGTTTACGTCACTGTCTTTCATAAACTGACTCGGAAAAGATAATGTTAGTGCCTATAATTACTTTATTTATCGTTAGCATCTTCTTATCCCTTATTCAGTTTGAGTCGCTGTTTTTCACTAGCCTCTCAGAGACTAGCGTTGGTGTTCTCGTTTAGCCTGCTGACTTGGCAGTAGCTAGGAAGCAATTATCTCACGAAAAAAATGTTTAAATCAGGGAAAAGAACTTGGGTCCATTAAGATTAGAGCCAAGAAAGGAGCCACGGTGCCGCGAAGGTCAACAATAACTTGATAAAATGTTTTATCAGCAAAATAGCAATATTGAATCATCTTTTTCATAGACAGTAATAATAATAATAATTATGATAATAATAATAATGATGATTATTAATATAGCTTAGGGTGAATTGGAGTGCCTGCAGTACGGTCATCATTTAATAACGTGAAAATTAGACAAAAATATATAAACTATAAGATAAAGAATTCATTGGATCAGAATTGTAACAAAACTTGTTTATGCGTAAATTGTAACTTTTACTACCATATATTCATCCTGATGACACCCCTCCTCGCAAGCCTTATAGAGCTTAGTGTTGATTTTGGGTCAAAGTTGAGCTGGCTTCCTCCCCCAGTGATTGAAATAAATATATATATATATATATATATATATATATATATTATATATATATATATATATATATATATATATATATATATATATATATATATATATATATCGTCATCTCGGGGCCTAATCCTCCATATCTCTAGATCCTCTGTGCTTTGGCTATTTTTTCCGTCTGCCGATTTCCTTTGTGTAACATTACCTCATCTCTGCCTTGTCCTTAACCATTTTCTTTTCCTTCGTCTTGGTGTTTTCTCGTGCCCGAGCCTTTCTTGATGAGGGTGTCACACTCATAAAAAAAAAAATATATATATATATATATATATATATATATATATATATATATATATATATATATATATATATATATATATATATATATACATAAATGTCTGTATGTACGATATGTACCAGTAGTTGGTTGGCCCATAGAAGAGCCTCCCGTTGTAATACTACAATTTTGAAAGCTTTGGACTTAAATAGGACTAGCCAGGACAGCTCGATGTTAAATCTTCCTTCAGTTATGGTTCTTTTGCTATGCCTATATCAACACCGAATATTCTGGTTTATTTACATCTCTTTCTATCTATTCAAATATGACATGTCACAACACCCCTATCTCTGTTTCTCTTTACTTTCTCGCATGCTTGGTGCCCGGGCCCTATGAGGGCAATTTTTTTTACACGTTCCGTTCTCGCTCATTTAATATTATATATATATATATATATATATATATATATATATATATATATATATATATATATATATATATATATATATATAAGACTGAACTGTTACCATACAGTCTAAAATGGTAGAAAAATGCCCATTAAAGAATACAACGAAAAAATATTTGAAGTACTTATTAATTTCGTGACTTTATCTGGTCACCTTGTCAAAGTACAATGCCAAAAGATACAGCTAGCTGTATCTCTTAGCATTGTACTTTGAGAAGGTGACTAGGCAAAGTCACGAAATTAATAAATACTTCAAATATTTTATCGTTGCTTTCATTAACGGACATTTTCTAATATATATATATATATATATATATATATATATATATATATATATATATATATATATATATATATATATATATATATATATATATATATATATATATATATACCGACGTCTTATTTCGTGCATGTACAGACATCCCAAATAATCTTTGAAGGTTTCTCACTCCTCTACCCCCAGTCGCCTCCTAAAAATAAATTACTCCAGTAATGTTTGCGTGCATGTACCCTGACATCCTGCCTCAAGGAAGAGAGTAGGAGGAAGGAGAGTATGAGGAGATAGAGAGAGAGAGAGAGAGAAGTCTAGTCTTAAAATTCGACAAGGTATATATTTATCAAAAGAGTATTTTAAAACAAACAAGCGAGCGAGTGGTTAGGCGGCGTCAGATAAAAACTATCTTCACACATCACATCAACGACCGGCGCTGATTGAATATGCCCAACGCCCGCCCTCGGCGTCCTTTTACACCCGCGTTGTTTGTTTTCTCCCGCTGAGAACGCCCTTTATTGATTTCCGCTTAATAGCATAGACACCCTTGAATATGCAACCTTAAATGCCGTTTTCTCTGATACATTAATTCCGTTTTCTATGCTAAGATCACGTTGCATTGAGATGCGTCAAATATGTTTGTAGTTTGCGTAGTAATTGGTTTTTATTATGCGTTTATTGCTTCAGAGAGGTGTAAGAGAGGATATGATGAGCTTGTGATTTATAAGGGGGTTTGGCCTTAACTTAAACGAAACCCCATGGGGTTCCACACGAACCCAGCATAAAAAAATTTATTAGAGAAGGAGCGGACTTGAGCCACACCTGGTATAAATAACTTTGGATATAATAGTCATACATTTGCAATACATCTTTTTCACTATTTATCCAGTGTTTTGCACACAATATACATTAATATAACTAACATCAATTTAAAACGACATCCTTAAAAATTACATATCTTTTTATTCAGACAAATTAAACAAGAGGTACGAAACAAAAAGTATACTTTTTGCATCCAGTTTAGCAATTTGTTATCTTGGGAGGGGTAGAGACTCCCTGGGTTAGTGGTTTTCAACCTATTTCCGTGCCACACGCCCCTCACAAAAACATGTGTTTATTAATCTCGACATCCTCTACATAAATCATATCACACATTTGTTTACGAAGAAGTCATATTTTTGACAGTTTGATGACCCTTACCTCCTTTCTCAAAGGACACAAGGAGCCACTCTGTCACACCACCCTGAGGGGTACGTGCACCTCAGGTTGGGATCTTCAACCCCTGCCTTATTGATATATTGAAACGTATATTTCACTGTCGTAAGTTCAGTGAGGAATTTAATTGATTGCATGTCCTGTTATGTTGTATTCGCTCTCTTCATAGCCATATCTATCTGTAATCATAAATACAGATTATATTTCTTAACTATATTAGAATATTACAGATATTACAGAGGTTGTATTGATTTTATTTTGTCTTGGAGTAGTGATATTACTTATTAATTGTGCATGCTGTTATTTATTTATAAATTTATTAATTTTATTTGTACATGTCTCTTTATTCATTTTCAAGTACCTGTTTATATATATATATATATATATATATATATATATATATATATATATATATATATATATATATATATATATATATATATATATATATATATAAGTGTGTGTGTGTTCATTTACCTAATACTTTACGTAATTAAAGATAAAGAAATAAAACTTTTTCCAAATCTGTGTGTGTGTGTGTTTAATTACTAGTGTTCATGGGAAAGAACTCTATGCTCATAACTCCCCGTCTCTTGGTCGGTTTCATTTTTTTTTTTTTACTCTAATGTTTATCATATCTCTCCTTGAAAGTAAATGCGTTTAGCATTTACTGCTTCATCACTTAGCGAATTTCTCTTATCATATATTATTTCGCTAAGAAAATTACTTCCTTGCATCCAGCAAAGGAATTTTCTTATGAAACTGTCAAATGCATGAAGGAATTAATAAGCTTTTACCATATCCTCTTCCTCTTGCTTTTAGCTTTGAGTAATGGTAATTCTAACTCCTTCAGCCTTTCCTCAGAACTGAGAGTACATATCTCTGTCACCAGTATCGTAGCAAGTCTTAGAGCTTTCTTAATGCATATGCTTTTTAAAGTGCGGATTCGAGAAGGACTCTCAACTGCAGTAAATCACGTAAATATATTTAAATATTGCCCTGTAGCATATGCCTGAAGGTCACCCATAAGTTTGCTAAGAAATCATATGCTGCCTTCACCATTTATATGCCTTTCCGGAGAAATATTTGTCAATACACTTACCCCTAGATCTCTTTCGTTCAAAGCTTATTGAAGTTCCGCTCCTACTGTTGAATACCTAAGCTTGGGCCTTTTTGCACTCTAGTACATTTTGAAGTACTGTACTGCATTTCATTAGCCACTTGGGAGGTTACTGCTGTGGCTGGTCACCACAGTGGGGGATTGGGGCCTGTGCCGGCTGGCGACCACCCCACGGGTCCTCCATGACCTGTTCCACTCATCCGTGGGTGGAGAATCTCTTAAAAAAAAAAAACACTAGTCTGACCACTCTAGAAGACTATCTAGGGTGTCCTAATGTTCCCTACCATTACTTCCGTCTTTTATTCTTCTCAATATCTGCATCATCTCTGCAAACATATATATAAATGCATTTACAGAATTAGACAAGTCATTCTAATATATAAGGAAAGATAAGGCCTTAAGACTGGTCCCTGTGATACCCCACTAATAAGCTTTTTCCAGGCAGACATTGTATGACTTACCTTTACCCTCTTCTCCCTTCCTTCTAAATAAGTTTCTATCCACTCCAACACACACACACACACACACACACACACACACACACACACACACACACACACACACATATATATATATATATATATATATATATATATATATATATATATATATATATATATATGTGTGTGTGTGTGTGTGTGTGTATTATGATTGTGACACCAGGACGTTCAAAAAACAAAACCAAAAATCTACCCCCAACGGGCTTGAGCACGAAGAAAACATAGAGAGAAACAGAGATGGGGATTGTATTGTGACTTGTCAGATGTGAAAGGATAATTAGACATGTGTAACGAATATCCAAGAATATTCTGTATTGATGTAGACATAGAGAGAGAACCGTAACTGAAGGAAGACTTAACATCGAACTGTCCTTGGCAGTCTTATTTAAATCCACAAGCCCCTTCAGCTGTAGTATTGCAACAGGCGATTGATGCCATGGGCCAGCCTACTCTCTCTCTCTCTCTCTCTCTCTCTCTCTCTATATATATATATATATATATATATATATATATATATATATATATATATATATATATATATATATATATATATTAGTAAATAGTATAAGCTTACTCTTTTATTCACTAATGAATTAATAAACATAGATTTTCACTAGTTTTCCATTTTATTGTCAGGACGGATATTCTCAGCTCCCGAGAGCACACTTGTGTCCACCCCGATGCGAAGAAACAAAGAAACAAAACGGAATTTTGCCAGCAACTAAATGAACCAAGGGAGGTAAGTTGTCACTAAATTAATTGGCAAACCTCTGTAACTTTCCTTTGCCATTTAGCATAGCTAAGAAATAAATAATAATAATAATAATAATAATAATAATAATAATAATCATATTATAATTTACATTATATGGATTCATTTGTAAATTTGTTGATAGTAAGACATGACCCAGCCACTGGGTTAAGCAGGCCAGCTTAGCTTAGTGCCGGTCCCAAGCCCGCATAAATGGGGAGGGTTTCCAGGATAGTCCTAGCAAGACACTGGAAGAAAACCTCTTTCCTCAAGCAACGCATGGCTGGCCAAACATGGTCAGCCGACTAACAGATAAAGAACTATCTACTCGGCGTATGGTGAGAAAGCAAGACATGAATCTTTTTTTATTTTTTTCCACCCTCTTAGTTTTGGAATTAATTTTGTGGTGCGTTCTTTTAATCTTGCTGCTCATTCCCAACAGGAATTCGTAAATTTTTGGAGTAGAGAATTTAAAGAATTTATTTGCATTACATTATCGAAATTTGAACAGTGAAACAGGTATCAGAAAGTCAAAGAATTTCGAGAATTTACAGTATTTATTTTTAGAAAGTTCATCACATAGAATCGGATCTTGGACTTATGAGAGTGCATGGCAGAATTTTGGATACTCAGGAGAATGGCATTTATAATAATTTGGTAAATATTCCAGTTCCCACATTCGAACCTGAGATTAGTGAGACTAGGAAGACCTGATATGATAGGTCGGAAATTTTTTTCTATATTTTTTTCAACCATTTAAAAGAGGACTTACATAACTGACGCTCTTCCTTAAACATTGCTGTAGCTTTATGAATGGTATAGGTTTACTTTTACACCCCCAATAAGGAAAAAAATCCTAAAAAATTTATTATAATATTAGCTTAGGATTGTTTAGGATCGATAAGTCCAGTTTAGAAACGAGTTGATATAGTAAATTATATTTTTTTATTTTACATAGGTTATTCGGTATTTTGTATTCTCATGTCACTCAGTGGGGTGCTAAACTAATAACTTACCCCAAAAACATTCACTTCTCTTATTCTTTTGACAGAATTTGTAAATTTTTTAGACCAGAAAAGTCAGTTGTACCCGAGGGACCGCAGTAGTGCAGTGGTTAGAGCACTCAACTCTGGATGTGATAAGCCCGTGTTCGGTTCACCGCGGGGAGCGAAGAAGGGCATCCAACCTTAATTCCTCAGCTCCAACATGTCTTTTCCACTCCCATAATAAGGATCAATAGTGCTATTTAAATTGGCAGGCAAAGTTAGTCAGTGTATGGTCATCTTAGTTATCAGTGAGCAGGTGAGAAAAATAGAGAGTGAGAGAGTCTTACCTAATACTCTTACCTCATGACAAGTACATTAAGAATGGGGCAAAGTTAAAAGCTTAATTGAGAGAGAGAGAGAGAGAGAGAGAGAGAGAGAGAGAGAGAGGGTCTTACTTATTTCTATTACCTCATTACAGTTAATTTAAAAACCGAGAGGCAAATTTAAATTTATTACTTGCCTTACCTTGTAACCTCCCTTAAAAGTCATAAATTTGGACATTTTCTCATTCAGCTAAAAATTTCATTGTATATTAATTATATGAGAAAAATGTTGGCCGTGGGAGTTTGGTAACTTACCATATATATGTGAAAAGGGAAAATTGTGTGGTAACTTAGGAGTATATTAGGACTTTTCTTAATTTAAGAACATTATCCTAAATTTAAACATATCACTTATACTGTATTTATTATGCAAGCATAACATAAACAGTGTTGGTTAGCTCACCATGCACACACTCAGTGTCTGAATGGAGAAGAGTTAGTAGTGGAGTTCCACTGGGTTCAGTTTTAGAGCCACTTTTGTTCCTTGTATATATAAATAACCTACCAGAGTCTGTAAATTCATTCATGAATATGTTTGCAGATGATGCAAAGATTGTGAAGAAAGTAAGAAACGAGAACAATGGTAGAGACCTTCAGGAAGATCTAAATAGTCTGCATGAGTGGTCAGAAAAGTGCCTAATGAAATTCAGTACTTCAAAATGTAAGGTATTGAGAATGGGTACAAGTGCCAGAAGGCCCAAGCTTGACTACTCTGTGGCTGGAGTACAAATTCAAGAGACAGAAAATGAGAGAGATCTAGGAGTAAACATACTGGCAGATTTGTCTCCAGAAATACATGTAAATGGCATAGTAAGGGCAGCATATGCATTCTTATCAAATGTAAGGGTAGCCTTCAGGCACATGGACAAGGAAATGTTCAGAAATATTTATGTAAGCTATGTGAGGCCAAAACTCGAATATGCAGCCCCCTTTTGGAATGCGCACTTGAAAAAGCTCAAAGCTAAGTTTGAAAAAGTTCAAAGACATGCCACGAAACTGGTGCCAGAAATACGCAATCTCAATTATGATGAGAGACTGAGGGAATTAGACTTACCATCACTCGAAGCTAGAAGATTGAGGGGGGATATGGTGACAGTCTTTAAATTCCTTCATGGTTATGATAGAGTGGATAGGGATCGATATTTTGATATGGCTGGTTCTAGAACTAGAGGTCATAGTTTGAAGCTTTGTAAGAAAACTTCTTTGCAAGATGTAAGGTAATACGTTTTCAGTGTAAGGGTAGTTGACAATTGGAATTGGCTAAGCGAGGAGGTAGTTAATGCTATCTCAATCAATAGTCTTAAGGACAGGTATGATAAGTATCACTAAGTACAAAATGGAAGCGATCAGGAGACGGGAAGATACGAGCTTTGGGCTCTTTCCCGTAAACACAATTAGGTAATTACACACACACACACACACACACACACACACACACACACATATATATATATATATATATATATATATATATATATATATATATATATATATATATATATATATATATATATATATATATATATATATATATATATATATATATATATATATATATATATATATATATATATGTGTGTGTGTGTGTGTGTGTGTGTGTGTGTGTGTGTGTGTAATTACCTAATTGTGCTTACGGGAAAGAACCCAAGCTCATAGCTTCCCGTCTCCTGGTCGGTTCCATTCTGTACTTAGTCATACTTATCGTACTTGTTCTTAAAACTATGGATTGAGCTAGCATTAACTACCTCCTCGCTTAGCGAATACCAATTATCTACTACTCAAAAAAAAAAAAAAAAATACTTCCTCGCATCTTGCAAAGAAGTTTTCTTACGAAGCTTCAAACTATGACCTCTAGTTTTAGTGCCAGCCATATCAAAATATCGATCCCTATCTACTCTGACATAACCATGAAGGAATTTAAAAACCGTCATTACCCCACCTAATTCTTTTAGCTTCGAGTGATGGTAAGTCTAATTCCCTCAGCCTCTCATCATAACTGAGATTGCGTGTTTCTAGCACCAGTTACGTGGCTTGTCTTTGAACTTTTTCCAGCTTAACTACGTGCTTTTTCAAGTGTGGATTCCAATAGGGGGCTGCATATTCAAGCTTTTACCTCACATAGGTTACATAAATATTTCTCAACGTTTTCTTGTCCATGTTTCTGAAAGCTACCCTTACATATGGTAAGAAAGCATATGCTGCTTACTATGCCATTTATATGCATTTCTGCCAGTCTGTTTACTCCCATACCTCTCTCATTATGATCTCTTGAAGTTCTGCGCCTGCCATTACTTATCCAAGCTTGGACCTTCTCGCACTTTTACCCATTTTCATTACCTTACCTTTTGAATTATTGAATTTCATTAGACACTTTTCTGACCAGTCAAGCAGACTGTTTAAGTCTTCCCGAAATTCTCTACCATTGTTCTCGTCTCTTACTCTCAACACCATTTTTGCATCATCTGTAAACATATGCAAGAAAGAATTTGCAGACCCTGGTAGGTCATTTACATATACATGGAATAAAAGTGGCTCTAAAACTGAACCCTGTGGAACTTCACTACTAACCCTTCTCCAGTCAGACACGGAGTATCTTGCTCTAACCCTCTGTTCCCTTCCCTCTAAGTTAGTTTTTATCCACTGCTAGACATTTTCACTTATATTTTTTTCATTACTTGTAGTGTCTTTAAAATTAGTGTGTGTGTATTTTTGTATGGAAGGAAAGAGATATGGTAACTTGCAGGTATATTAGCAGTCTTCCTCATTTTTCGACTATGCAAGAATTAACCACAGTTGGTAAGTCAGCATATGGGTAGCCACACCTCAAGAAATAAATAAAAGTCAAAATAAGATTAAAGAAAATCAAACCCAGAAAATTATTAAATCTTAAGAGTGAATCGAAATGTATTTAATAGCTGGCAAAACTTTTATGGACATTGAAATTCTCTTAAGTGTTATATATTTTATGTTTTTTTTTTTAACGAATCTTATGATCTAACATGCTCATAACCTTTTACAAATACATATCTAAGGCATTATATGTTAGTTTTTTGTTAAATTAAATAAATATTCATGATAAAGGTATAGGATATGTATTTGATTTTTATCATTTTATACCTCAATTCATGATAAAACTAATCCACACAATAGTTTGTCATTTTGCCTGGTAAGTTCTTTAAGGAATAAGAGGAGTGATTGGGGGTGCTAATCGACTTATGGTGAATGTGTGTGTGTACTGTACTTTGACTCGTCTTCCTACTTACAAAGGGGATTGCGTCCACGATCGGGGTCATTTTGTACTTAGTCATACTTGTCCATAAGACTATGGCTTGAATTAGCATTAACTACATCCTCGCTATGCAAATTCCAATTATCAACTACACTTACACTAAAAAAGTACTTCCTTACATCCTGCAAAGAAGATTTCTTACGAGGCTTCAGACTACGACCTCTTGTTCTAGAGGTCATACTTGTCCATAAGACTATGGATTGGATTAGCATTAACTACATCCTCGCTAAGCGAATTCCAATTATCAACTACACTTACACTAAAAAAGTACTTCCTTACATCCTGCAAAGAAGATTTCTTACGAGGCTTCAGACTATGACCTCTAGTTCTAGTTCCAGCCATATAAAAATATTGATCCCTATCCACACTGTCATAACCATGAAGGAAATTAAAAAGCGTCACCATATCCCCCCCCCCCTCATTCTTTTAGCTCCGAGTGATGGTAAGTCTAATTCCCTCACCCTTTCCTCATAACTGAGATTGGATTGCGTATTTCTGGCACCAGATTCGTGGCATGTCTTTGAACTCTTTCCAGCTTAACTACGTGCTTTTTCAAGTGTGGATTCCAAAAGGGGGCCGCATATTCAAGCTTTGGCCTCACATAGGTTACATAAATATTTCTGAATATTTCCTTGTCCATGTGTTTGAAGGCTACCCTTACATATGGTAAGAAAGCATATATTGCCCTTACTATGCCATTTATATGCATTTCTGGAGACAAATCTGCCAATATATTTACTCATAGATCTCTTTCATTCTCTGTCTCTTGAAGTTCTGCCCCTGTTATTGTATGTGTGTCTGTGCGTGTGCTGTTGGCAGCCACTTTATTATTGAAGGTCAAAATATTAAATATATGTGTTTTGAAGGTAATACTGTATAACTTAATTATTCAATAAGTATTAGAAGTTAGCTCATGTGTATGATATACATAAGATCCATTGTTCTTGGAATTTTTGAAACTAATATATTATAGATAACTACTTAGGGCTCTGTCAAGGTGGGTTAGTGGGCAGTTATCCAGGTAAAAACCCAAAAGAACCCTTTCCCTTAATTATCTCTACCTTATATAATTAAGTGAAAAAAGCATTATAAATGAGAAAGGAAAAACTTTTTTTTTAATTAAATAAAATTTCCTCGTTTAGGTTTAAGGAGACGTGTGTTATTGGCTTGACATTCTATATTTCCTATTATACTATTCATACTATCAAGTAATACGATGTTTGTTCTGTATTGTTCATCTGACGAAATATTACAACACCTAAAAATATTCTAGCCGGACTTAGAGGTTTTTTTGAATCTCCCAAAGATGAGTAACCCCAAACTCATGTAAAGTTAAATAATCCCGGAAAGGGTTAGGTTAGATTAAATGAGATGTGACGAGGCTAACTTTGGTGACTGAATATGAATAATTCTAGAGCACTCTGTGGTTAATCTTTTCTACAAGATCCATTTTTTTTTCTAATTTCATGAATATTATTGGTTAGTTTATTCTCTTTTACAGGGTGAAGGTTGCATATATAATTTTGGGGTAGCAAAAATCAAGACCCACGAAAAATTAGCAAATTTTGGCCTTAGACCTGCCTGGGACATTGAAGACTTGGTAACTCTTGGAAAGAAAATAAAATCCTGCCCATACTATGCTGCCAGATCTCTTATGGAAACTGCTGATATTGTCTTCTGCCCTTACAACTACTTAGTTGATACGATCATCAAAGATTCCGTAAGTCGGTTAAATAATCATGTTGCATTTGGTGAAAAAGTACGTATATGAATGTAAATTTATTTTTTTTTTCCCACACATTGCCTTCTCCCTCTAAATTCAGGTAGGTGCCACAAATATCAATACTACTCGCACAATAATATCACGCTAATCATTGTTATTCATTCCCAGTCATATTTATGATCGCAGTACCTCAGTGGTTAGAGCACACGACTCAGGACACGACAGAACTGTGTTTGAGCCCACTGTAGGGTGTTAGGAAAGGCATTCACCCCTAGCTCCCCAACTCCAACCTGTCTATGTCTACCCCCATTCGAATGGGGATTAATAATAACACAAAACGGCAGTCATTTAGTATAGAGAGAGATTAAAGCAACTCTATAGAGGATTTTTAGTGTATATCACATAAAAGACTATTACAGTAACCCCTCGCTATATCGCGGGTCACCTATCGCGAATTCTGTGCATCGCGGTGTTTTTTTTTTGTTTATATATATATATATATATATATATATATATATATATATATATATATATATATATATATATATATATATATATATATATATATATATATATATATATATATATATATATATATATATATATATATATATGCGAGAATATTAAAATAGTAAAAAAATAAAATTTTCAGTATTTTCATTATTTTATTGAATTTTTTTATATTATTTTATTGATAAAAAATGTATTTCCCAGCCTAAGAATAATAAAACAGTAAGAATTGGTAAAAAAACATAAATTTAAACATGTAACTCTGCACCTTAGAAAGTACGATACCGGTATCAGTGTTTCGGAAAACGCAAGGGGTCGCACCTATGTGAGCTAGCATTTAATAAAATATCCAGTACAGTATTTTCATTATTTTATTGATAAAAATATTTATTTCTTAGCATAAGAATAATAAAACAGTAAAAAACATAAATACTCACGGTATTGCACCATGTAAAATCCAATATCGGTATCAGCGTTTCGGAAAACGAAAAGGGTCGTACCTACACGAGCTAGTACATATTTTAATTTTCATTATTTTATTGATAAAGAAAGGATTTCCTAGCCTAAGAAATATGAAACAGTAAAAAATAGTAAAAAACATAAATTTAAACATATAACTCAAAGTGTTGCACCATGTGAAATACTGTACGATAGTGTACACTGTATTGGCATCTTGAAAAACGCAAAGGCTCGCACCTACGTGAGATAGTTCATGGAATGCTATTGGCTGAAAGGGTGGGGGACGACGAACCATATAATTGTTTTTCTGTATGTTCTGTATCATGGGGTCTGATTGGCTTTTTGATTGAAGCTTGGGTCTCCCACCATCTTCCATTGTCTCGCCTCACTCGTTCAGTCTAACTTACATGTGCGCCATTCGCTTTGTGCTTCTTAATACATTGTGCTTGTGATTTATTTTACTCACTTATTTCAACCTTTGCAATGCTTCTCAAGGGTCCTTCATATTCTAAGGCTTCTGGTAGTGAGCCTAAGCGGCAAAGGAAGATGTTAACCATAACAGATAAGGTAAAACTGTTAGATATGCTGAAACAAGGAAGAAGGTTTGCGGATGTCGGCCGCCATTTTGGCCTCAACGAATCTACTGTTCGCTACATCAAAAAGGACGAGGCAAATATTAGGAAAACAGCAACTATTTCATTTAGTAAAGTAGCGAAGAGGTTTGTAACACCCTGCAATAAGATAATAGTGCAGATGAAATCTGCTTTGGCCCTGTGGTTTGCTGATTGCAGAAAGAAGAACATCAGCATAGACACCGATATCATACAAACAAAGGCGAAGAAGCTGTATGATACATTCGCTGCAAATGAACCCGACGACGACAGTGGCGATCCTAGGGCTTTGAAGAATTTGAATAAGAATCTGCTGCCAGTGTATTGGATGCATAACCCTAAGGCCTGGATCATGAAAAGCCTCACATTGGACTGGTTGCCCCAATGCATTATCCCTCAGGTCAAAATTTATCTTGCAGAAAAAGGCCTTGAATTTAAAGTCCTTCTTTTCATGGATAATGCTGGTGGCCACGCAACTAATCTCGAATATGACAGTGTTCAAGTAGAGTTCCTGCCACCAAATACGACATCACTGATTCAGCCTATGGATCAAGGCGTTATTCGTGCGCTCAAGGCCCTCTACACATGAAATGCCCAGGCGAACCTGGTTGAAGCCATGGATGCGGACAAAGAATTCTCAATGAAGACTTACTGGCATAATTACACGATTGCTACATGCCTTCAAAATATTCATATTGCAATCAAAGAGATGAAGCCGGCCGCAATCAATGCCAGCTGGAAGAAATTGTGGCCCGAAGTCATCTACGACTACAAGGGATGCGCTCCTGACGAAGTCCATAACTCAGCAGTTGCGAAAGCTGTGAAGTTGTCTGAATTGCTAGGAGGAGAAGGCTTTAAATATATGACTCACGAAGACTTCAGTGAACTGATCGACTGCCACTTGCAGCCTTTGACTGATGAAGACTTGGAGGAAATGACAAAATCAGCGAGCGAAGAAGAGGAAGAAGAACAACCAGAGGAAACGCACGAAGAAATTGAAGAACCTGGCCTTACACTTGAATGTCTTGCAGCCATGTATGAACATGTGAAAGCACTCCAACAACTCTCTCAAGAACATGACGATAATATGGTTCGTTCGGTGACCTTCTGCAATCTTCTCAACGATGCCATGATTCCTTACAAGACCATCTTTCAACAAAAGAAGAAACAGCGACAGCAACTCCCCATTACCATGTTCTTCTCACGCCAAAAGCAGCCGTAAAGCTGTCATTGGCTGCGGAATAATTTCCTATGGAGTCTATACACATCATTACCACCTCATTCACGGTAAGTTTATCTATCACGTTCATATAAATTTATGCTTGCATGCTGTTATTTATAAAGAAAAGGGTGGTTTTTTAACAGTGCAAGGAGGGTTTATACAGTAAACGTAAAATAAATGTAAAATACCTATGTATATAAGTATGTCACATCATCATCACCCCGTTCACGGTAAGTTTGCGTATGACTTTCATATAAATTTACGCTTGCAGGCTGTTATTAATAAAATAAAGGGTGGTGTTTTTAACAGTGCATACAGTATACATAAAAATAAATGTAAAATACCTATGAATATAGGGTGATCCTATCTCGCGAAAATTCACCTATCGTGGCTGGTCCCGGAACCGAACCGCCGCGATAGATGAGGGGTTACTGTATATCCAGGTAGGTGATATTATTGCAGTGTTGACATACATATGGTGTTTAAGCAATAATTTGCATAATTTTTTTATATAAGGCATGATAGCAAGTCCTTATATCATCGATGTTTATGTATGGTTAAACAAGAACTCATCTGACTTAAAAAAATGGAAGTCAGTGAATACACTCTTCAATATCTTAAAACTGAAGCAGAGATCATCACAGTAACATATTTTACCCTCCAATGCTATTGTTTTGTTCCTTTTATGTCACTGGTAATCCCCACTTGAGTGGTGTTAGGCACTGACAGGTTGGCACAGGGGATTAGAGGCTGGATGCCCTCCCTAACGTCCCACGATGGGCATGTACTCGGGTTTGTCACTTTCCAAGTCTGACAATGCTATTAAAATATTTCTGTGGAAGTTTTATCTTGACAGAAAAAACCACGTAAGAATTCATTTCCTGAGGTAGCCTTACCTCAAAACTATCAACTAGAGAAACATTGTAACAGCAAATGCTTGACTGGGGTGTTGGGGGATGGAAGCCCCCACTTTGGCCATTTGAGTGTGACTATTCATATAGTAATAGTTTGGGTTAGTAATAATAGAAAAAGTGTACCCAGTGATACCCTGATGTGGCTTTTCTCCAGTCACCCCCTCCCCAACTTGTCCTCCTTGCAGATTAGAAATGCAGAAGAACATTTTATTTAAAGTTTTTAAAATAAACATTTATCATTGCACATCAATAATACTAATACATATAAGTGTCCATATATGTAGCATACTTTAGAATATGGATAACACAGTATACCGTACGTAATAGTTGAACCCCTTTATCACTGAAGTTAACAACCCTCAATGTTATTCCCAAAAGAGCTGATTTCTCTTCCATATATAGAGTATGAAGTATATCCTGTTTATCATTTTGCTATATGTTTTACATCTCATTCTGCTAAACATGAATGTTGTAAAGTGCTCTAACTCTGTCTTGATATGAAACTTTAGTGTTTCTAAAGATCACTCTCAGAAAGTACAAATAGAATATTCTTTTTGAATTATTAAGACAGTTTATGGAATTTACTCTCTGCTTTGCTAGTATTTTTGTTATTTGACTGAATACTTTCATGTATTCCTGAAGTTTCGCTAAATGCCTACATCAGTTAGATTATTTTTTTTGGGCTTGTACACGGTATTATATATTTATTTATTTACTTGTAATCTTACATTCGTTGAATGATAGATATGGGACCCCGCAAGTAGATGACAGCTAAATATTGGAATATAATTAAGCTTGACTATTTTACGACCGCGGTAGCACAGTAGTAAGAGCGCTGGACTGTGGAAGTAGCAGACTCGCAATCAAGCCCACCATGTGACGTTAAGGTTATACAGGCTTAGTTCCCCAGGTCCAACATACCCGTGTCAACCCCCGAAATGGGGATTAATAGTGACACATTAAACAGTAAGCAACATTAAACTCGGAAAATTAAGAGACCTGAGCACACGTGGTTAGCTTGCATATAAAAAGGAAAATTGACAATCTTAATGGCATGAAACTTTTAATAATGGTTACCGGTGTTTTTGCTCTTATATATGCAACAATATATGTATAGTACTTATAATTGGAGAGAGTAATTATTTCCTTGAAAACGTAATTTTGTCTCCCTAAAGATAGGGAGAATCCTACTATATTGGTATTTTTATATTTTAATAGTGGGTTGTAATTTTAGTATTTTAGGACTCTGCATCCCTTGGGGGGGCAATGTCATAAAAGTTGATTCAATTGGGGTGGAGCGAGGGGACTTGGCATCCCCTCTTTTGTATTAATCTCAATCAGAGTCAAGATTTTTACTTTGCCTCAACCACCCCCCTTATAAGTGGGATTATGACTTTTGTGTGTAGATAGGATTAATTGTAACTTTTAATAATACATTTCAAAGGACAGAACACTTTTACTTAACTGTACTCATTTCATCATGTATGATAATTAAACTAGAGTGTTATGAGTATCAGTTCTTACATTACTTAACTGTTTTACTACTGTAATATTTTTCAGTTGAACATTAACATGAGAGGCCATGTTGTGGTTCTGGATGAAGCCCACAACATTGAAGATAGCGCCCGAGAGTCGTCGTCATGTACAATTCAGCTAGAAGATATTTACACTGCCATGCAAGACCTCAAAAAGTTGTCAGATATGGAATTATTTAAATGTGAATGCAAAGAGCTGGTAAGCCTTGCATTAAGATTTCTTTTTCTGGTAGCGGGGGAGAACGAGTACCACCCTTGAATACCCTATGTTGTTGGTGCATGTTGTAGACTTAAGGAATGAAGGACTTTCAGTCTTCCCTTCTTTACTAATTTTCTGTTCTTGCCACAAAAGACCTTATAAATGAGTTGAGGGTATGCAACTTTGAATAAATTGCTGCTATTAAACTCTTTTCTAGTTTTGCCACCGTGATAACTTCTGTAGGATGGTGTCATGTTTAGATATAAGATAAAAAGTAGGTTTTGCAGTGTTCGTTCTTTTCAGTTTCATTTATGTGAAGTACTCATTATGAATGCTCATATAACCTTGTAAGTCTTTATCTTCTATAACTTTCTTATAACAACTTGTAAGTAGGTTTAGCTAGTGATTCTGGGTTTCACTGTTGTTTTGGGGATCTTGTTTTCATATATGAATCAAAACAAGTGCACAGTGAGACTTTTGCACTGCGATTCTGTTAAAACTTTAGTGTTTGTACTGCTAAGTAAGATGTTAATTACTATTACTGTAGAAACTCATGATATATTAATGAATCCAAAGGGACTGGGAATCCTTGACTTTGTATTTTTCTCATGCAGAGTCAAGGTCTTGCTTTGACGTCACCCTCCTAAGAAGAGGGATTGTGGCATTAGTATATGGATAGATGGCTTATTATCACTAGTTTTAGGAATAGTGAATACCTCACTCTCATTCCTTGCATGCCATAATAGTGGGTAGCATGGATAGCAATCCCATCTTCACTGAATTTTTTTCCTTGCCACAAAACAGAGTGTTTGAGGAGTCGTTCTTTCTGTCAGTTATTTTGAACCAAGTGGGGAAAAAAAATTCACTCCCCTAATTAACCAAGTCGGCTCTTTTAACACGCAAAGAATATAGTTATTGAATTTCGGATATTTTTGATACCCACTTTACTTCCAAACAGTAATCTTTTAAACCATAATCGTATGTATTACATAGGAATGCCTTTTTTTTATTATTATTATTATTGTTATGAATGTGACTCTGGGATGGGCAAATAAAACATAGAAAACATGTAAGAAAAAGTAGCAGCTTAAGAACAAGGCAGAAATAAGAGCATGATAAACAGTAAAAAAAGACACTGAAAGAATAGAGGGACTATGCTTAATTATATGATAATTGAACTCTAAATAAAAGAGGTGTCAGTATTAATGACAGACAGGTGTCTAAATATATAGACATAAATTTTGAAATGTCACTCACTGTTAATAAAGCACTTGCAAGACGTGTCGGGTGGTGTACATTTACTTGATATAATCAGTATAATAGAAATTATGCCACAGGCTTCAGCACAATAAATGACTCCTTAACAAGGTGCTCAACATTTAATTATATCTTTTTTGTATACTAAAAATACGAGCATGGCACATTAGGTGTATATATCATGACTCTGGGGATTTGGTCAAATTCATGAAGCACTTAGAATTGTGTCGATAGTGTAACTCCATATATCAGAGATGTATATATAACCAATGATTATTTCCTCTTTCTACTTTGTGTACTATGTTGTATTTTGAGTGTGAGGCAGGACAATATTGATCTTGAAGTCAAATAATATCACAAATTTACTTTTGACATTAGTTATGCAGTCAGTATTTATTTTGTATATATTTTTGGATGACTTTAGTTATTTTATTATATTCTTGTATGATTTTAACGTCTTTGTTGCAGTCAGCCATGGTAGATGTTTTTTGCAACTGGATAGATCTTTACAAGGAGCAGTTGACTGATTACTCAGAATTTGATCGTTCTGGTAAAATCTTCACAGGCACAGAAATGATTGCTTATTTAAACAACGAAGGCCTTACCTTGGAAAAAATGAATGTTTTGAAGGTAAAGTATTGTAGAATATATATATTTTTGTTGCTGTTACAATTGGTACCATACTCCTTTTAAGGATATAATATGTCTTGTATTTACCCATTCCACTAAGACCAAGACGATACTTTTCTATACGTTTTCTTTGGAGTAATCCTTGATAGCATGAAACAGAATATGCAGTAAATAACATTTTAGAAGTAATAAGCTTTCACTGTATCATTTATGCAATAATAACAGAAAATAATATATAAATTGAGAAAACATTGAGTTAATGCACTAGCAACTTAGTTTCAAGTTGATATGCAGAAAGGAGTTCTTAAATCTTGAAACTTCTCTATCCAAACATAAACTTGGTATGCATGAAGGCAACAGATCAGACGTGATCATCTTACACATTTTCAGAAGTTCTTAGAAGACTCTATTTGAGTGGATTGAAAATATTTCCCCATTAACTTTAAGTATGATACTTATAAGGGGTTATGTGGTAGACTATCCTTTCTTCCTTTTTGAGTAGGAAGTTTTTCTTGGTTTGAGTATCTTTTAAGTAAATAAATTCTTCTCGAAAAGTATCTGCAGGTAGCACATCATATCCATCTGGCATGCAAAAAAATAAGGACATTTATACGGTTGTTATGCTTAGTCAAATGTCTGACTTTAAATTTATGTTGATGGTGCTTGACTTCTTGATAACTTCCACTTCTATTCTTGAAGCTCAAATAATTCACAGCCTAGTACCTCTTTTGTCCTTTTAAATATATTTAGTGAAAGCCTGGGATTTAATAGGTGGATTTTTGTGTGATTATGAAACTATTCATCTGCATGTACCCTTCTTTACTGGAGTCTATTCTTCATATTCTTGTTTTATATCATGGGTACATCCTCTCAAGTGCTTTGTATTAGGGCATTAATTAATTACCCTTGGGGTGCTGACTTCCTTCTATTGATAAAGTACACCACTTAAAATAGATTTCCATCCTTCTATGTCATACATGTGCACATTGTATGAATGAGCAGATTGATGAGCAATGCATTTTTTCCTCTTTATTTATATATAAAATTATAAAGCTCTCTAGGGGCACCAAAATCCTCTCTCTAATGACATACATGACTGGCTTTATAATCCTCAGGACAGTGATTGCTAAGCTTGGAGATGAGTATTATAACAAAGTTTATGAGTTTCTAAGTTTTGAGATGAACATTATCATAAAATCAATGGGTAGCTAACCCTGGAGATAAGCATTATCATAAAGGTAGTATTTTTTTTTACCATATTGGATTGTTAACCATGGAGATGAACATTTTCATAATATTAATGGGTTGCTAACCGTTGACATGACGATTATCATACAATTAATGGGTTGCTGATCTTAGAGAGATGAACATTATCATAAAGGTAAAGGGTTGCTAACCTTGGAAGTGAGCATTATCGTGAAGTTGATGGGTTGCTAACCTTGGAGATGTGCATGATCATTAAGTTACTGTGTAGCTAAGCTTTGAGGTGGGTGTCATCATAAAGTTAATTGCTTCTTTAACTTTCATTGAGCATTTCTTATGTTGGCAATTTGGCAGTTTTTGTAATTGTACGTCTTTCAGTAAGGATTGTTTCAGAGCCACTCATTTCAATCAAGATGGCTGAGCATGTTTAGTCTTCACATATTCTGTGTTCTTATTTTTCTTCCTTTAAAATATATCTAAATAAAATTATAGAAACTGTGTACCCTTACATTAGGAGGGATTTTGTTCAAGTGAAGAGTAAGCCATCCTCTGCCTTACTCAGTTCATTTTCTCATATTTTCTTACTTTGCATTTTCTTCTTTCTTAATTGGTGATGGATGGGCTCTGTCCAAGTGAGGAGTTAATATTCTATCTCCCATAACCCAGCAGTTTTTTCTTTCTTATCTCTTGGGTAAAGGAGCAAGAATTCTTCATCCGGGTTACCCTGTGTGTTGCAAAATTTGACTAAATGCAGCAAACCAAAGGAACCTAGAAACCACCTTTGTATTTTCCTTCCACAAAGAGTGAAGGTTTTTTTCTTTGTCTCTGCCACCAACTTTATAAAGAAAGTTATAGCCTTTGTGTATGGTTAAATCATCTAAAAATTTATATTGCCGAGTTGATTTTTTAAAAGTTAACTTATTCTTTGTTTGATGTTCTGTCCTGTTTGAGTAAGTAAAAAGATAAATATTTTATTTTGTTTATTGGTCTTGGGTTTTCTCTTTTAACAGAAACATGTATCGAGTGTCAGTGATAGAGAAATGGATGACGTCAATCCAAAATTGAAAACAGCTACTGTTATGTTGTTTAAAGCCATCTTCTTAATGCATTATTTCATGACAGTGAACAATATGAAGTACATAGACGATTATCGGATAGCAATTGTTAGATCGCAAGTCAGGAAAAGCGTAAGTATTGTTTTTGCTATTGTGTTTATATTTCATTCTTATGTTAGTTCTGGCAACCTTGCTGACCAGTGGGAAAGGGCAGTATGAATTGGAAAATCTATTATATTTATATTTTTGTTTATTTTTTATTTTTGGTATGTTAATATATCCTTATTTGAATGAATCATTAACAGTCTCTATTCGTATATCATGATATAAGATAATTTATGGATAGTTTATTAGAATTTACATTATAGCAATATGTTCTCTCTGTATCATCTCCATTTATTTATATTTGATTAAACAGTTCTGATATTGGGGATTTGCACTACAGTACTGAGAATGAATGAAACTGTTATTGCTGTTAGCATGTAATGTTATATAATGATGTAAATACAAATTTGAGGCAAAGTTATCACACGTTTGAGGTTTTTTCCACAGGGAAAGAAGGGATTATTCAGTGGAAGGAAATCCATTGGTTGGGATTATTCCATTAGTTTTTGGTGCCTCAACCCTGCTGTTGCATTTTTAACTGTTGGCTGTGATGCTCGTTCCATAATTCTCACATCTGGAACACTTTCGCCAATGAGTTCTTTCCAATCTGAATTAGGGATTAGTTTCCCTATCAGGCTGGAAGCAAATCATGTTATAGACAGTAAACAAGTAAGTTTTATATGTTTTTATAGTACATGATGGCTAAAAATTGTGTTTTAAGTTATATCATTGAATATAATGTAAGAGATTAATTCTCCCATTCATTACACCAATATTTGCATTTTATGTAATGGGTTCTAAATACAGACACTCCTCAACTTACGAATGAGTTATGTTCCAGAAGTCCGTTTGTAAATAGAATTGTTCGTAAGTTGTGTTTAGGTAAAAAAAAATCACTGTTGTACATAAATATGCATCAGTATGCTAAACTCAGCTACTACATAAAACAAAAATTACAAAAATAAAGTACAGGGTAGTATTGAATTTTGATACAATGAATAATAATAATATAAATAAAGGGGTTCTTAATACAGGCACTCCCCAACTTATGAAGGGGTTAGGTTTCAGAAGTCCGCTCGTAAGTTGTGTTTTGGTAGAAAAAAAAGCATAGTGCAGTACATAAATATTCATGACTATGCTAAATACAACTACTACATTAAACTAAAATTTAAAACTAATGTACAGGGAAGTATTGAATTTTAATACAATAAATAATAATGTTATAAATAAAGGAAGACTGTACATACATTAATACATGGGTTGTTGCACTTAACACATGTAAACTCTTGCGGTGATGGATGAGAGATGGTAAGGTGTTGCGGAGTTACCTTTGTCTGTAATAATGTTATTTATATGTAGTAAATTGTTATAATAATAATAAATTATAATACCTATTGTATTGTAATAATAATCACTTCATACGGATGCTAAAATTTTGTGGAGTTACGAATCATAAATTCGTTTTCTTATCGTAAAAGCACCAGTTTATTTAATAAACCATAAAACATAAATAATATTAATAAATTGTAGTATGTACAGTAATATTAAGACATTTTAATAGTACATACAGGAAACTACTGTACAGTACCAACCTCTTAAACTGGGTAACGAAGGTTTAAAGTGTTGTATTCTACGAGTTAAAGTTCATTGGTGACTACTCTCCCCCGTTCTCTAAAGAGGAGGAGGAGGGAGAGGAAGAGAAGGCACTGTCAGGACCAATAGGCAACGGGATGGGTTGTTGTACTATAATAGCAAATATTTTGTTAATAACAGTAACACATGAATTATATTGATAAATTGAATTTGTATAATAATGACACATTGTAATAGTACATAGAGTAAGCTATGCTCTGCAGTATACAAACCCTTTAAACTGGGTAGCAAAGGTTTTAGGAGTTGTATTTGATGTGTTAAAGTTCAGCGGTGTCTACATTCCCTCATGGTCAAGAGCGGAGAAGGGGACAGAGGAAGAAGAAACAGCACTAGGACCATTAGGCAACGGGATAGGTTGTTGTACTGTAATAGCAAATATTTTTGGTTAATAAACTGTAAATCATTAATCATATTAATAAATTGTAATATATACAATATTAATTAGACTTTGTAATAGTACATACAGTAAATACTGTACAGTTCAGTACCAACCTTGTACAATAAACTGGTAGCGAAGGTATGAGAGGTGAAGTATGCGGCAAGGTAAAGTTTAGTGGTGTCTACACCCCTTTGCCCGAGAGCTGGGGAGGAGGAAGAGGGGAAGGCAGCCTTAAGGAGCAGAATGCTACTGAATTGATTATTACACTGTAATCAAAGAAATTATGTATGTAAGTAAACCGTGAAATGTAAATTTTATTATTAAATTGTAATATGTACTTTAATAACCTTCTTGTGGGCCTTTAAGCCTTTTAAAAGGGACAAAGCCTTTTCTGGAATTAACATGAGAGACAATCTTACCGACATTGCCACTGGTGTTCCATCCACATCGTTAAAAGTATTGCTATTTCTTCAATAAGCCTTCCCCTCCTCTTACTCATAATAGTAGACCATATTGGAACTGCGAGTTTCACATGTTCCATAATACGTTCCCTATCTTTGTAAATCATGCCCACAGTGGAACGATTCATATCATCAGTGCAGGATACATTTGCCATTTTTTCACTATTATCAAGTCTTTATTATCACCAATTTTGTTTTCATTGAAAAGGCATGCTCTATTTTAGAAGCACCACTACCATCAATAGTGCTTTTCACCACTCATGATTATTACACGATGAGTAAGATATTTCACAATAAAAAAATTGATGCACAATGGAGAGTCTCAATGTTTACAGGACGTGATCTGAGAACAGACTGGAACAATGTGGTGTCTTACAAGTACCCACTGTACTGTGCTGCCAGCACCTTGGTAGCAGTCAGTTCGTACAAGGCGCACTCATCACTGTGCAGAAATTTGAATTTGCTGCAACACGGTTTTGTATATTTTTCATAATCTATAATGTTTTTTTTTTTTCAATGTATGTATATGCAAATGTTTGTAACTCGAGTGTTCGTAAGTAGGGGAGTTTCTGTATTACTAGCCGGAAAAGGGGTCAATAGTTGTTTGTTTTAAAGTTAATTTTTCAAGCAGTACCTATATAATAGTCCAATATATGATTAAGGATTATTGTAAGATCCATGTTCCTGTTAACCCTTTCTAGAGGCAATTTGCGAGTATAACATATCAAGAAATTCTTGATTTTAGGTCTGGGTTGGAACAGTTAGCAGAGGACCAACAGAGCAAACTCTGTCGGCCACCTACCGCAACACTGAGACCTGGGAATTTCAAGATGAACTTGGAAAGCTTGTACTGGATGTATGCAGAGCAGTCCCACGTGGAGTATTGTGTTTTCTCCCATCGTATTCAATGCTCAATAAATTGCTGGAGAGGTAATAATTCTTTTTATATTCTATAATTTTACAACTTGCTTCTGTTGAATTGATAACTCACTGGTTGTGTGAGAAGAAGATTTATGCCATATTATTCTCTTTTGTTTTATAGAAAGGGAATCAAATGGATAGGAAAAGGGGAGAATTTGAATACTCTTTCCCTGCATTCGCTCTTGCTGCAAAACATTTGTTAAAAGAGGATAACTATCTAACAGTATTATCAAACAACTGCCTTAGGTATTTAACCCCTAAAGGTCAATTACTCGAATTTTTGTCCCTGCCCGAATGAGTTAGGAAGATAATGTATATGAGCTTAGTCATCTTTCAATTGCATTTCAAACCACAATGGACCCATGGCTCTTATGTGCGTATATGACAACCTTACTTCCCCAGGTTTAGTGGTGGTCTGGGGTCTACTTCCTTGTATATTTGTGTCATCAGTGATGTTTTGTTTTATACTAGGAACCACCTATTAATACCGTATAGATATACCGTGTTACTCCTGTACTACTCTCTACATTTTTGTGGGAAACTGACACCAGCGGTTATATTATAATATTCCATGAGTCTTCAGCTAAGCCTGTTTTGAAAAACATTATTTGAAATTAGCTAATGTGTTTTCTTAAAGATCATACGACCAAAACAATTCTACATTTTTTATTCAAATGTATATTATTTTCATCTTAGGCTTTGACATGCCACCCAGGGAATTTGTACATAAGGGTTTATGACAATCATTGAAACCTGCAGTTAGATGTATAGTATATTCATGAGTACTGTGAGGTGTTCATTGAGAGCTATAATGTTATACTATACACTTTTAGCTGAATTTTTAGGGACTGGTTATGGATAAAGAGTTACGCTCCATGATTTCTTTTTATTCAAATGTGATGCCCTATATCGCTGAAGTCATAAAGGTATACCACAACTATAACAAAGAATCAAGGCAGGCTTTCACATACCCTACCTATTCTCGCCTTTCAGTGGTTGTTTTGTAATATGAGAAAAATTGCAAAAAAGGTGGATTTTCCTCCTCGATTACCCTGTTGGACTCATCTACTCTGGCTTGTTGAGAAGACAAGGATAAACATTCTTTTCCTCTTACCATTAGGAGAAAAACAATATGTTTAATAGATATTTCTTTTATAAAATAGTAAAGAATACAGCTCTGAAAAAGAAGAGAGAAACTCCTGATACTAATCTTATTTATAAACTTACATCCTCTTCAAAATATTAAGGGAGTCTGTTCTTTATTTTGTCTTGAGAATTTTCTGAATTTTAGCCTCAAAAAGTGTAGAGTAAACAAAGCAAACTGTGAAGTTATGAGACACTGATGATACTGTCATGTAATGTTTTATTTCTCAATGTGCACGAATGGAATATTGAGGCTAAACCAACATTAATCTACTGTACTTCCAAACATTCGTAACTGCACCAGATGTGATTTTTAACATCTTGGGCCCCCCAATTTCTCTTTAACAGGTGGCAGTGTACTGGTATGTGGAACAAGCTTTCTCAAATAAAAGTTGCTATAACTGAACCCCGTAGTGGAGAAGAATTTGAGTCTGCTATGTCTTTATTTTATGATACAATTAGAAATACTAAGTAAGTGTCTCAAAGAGGTTGATCTTGTTTATATACGTCGATAAACTATAGAAATTGTAGTATTTGCATTTAAAGTCATTGTTTTTATTATTACTTTTACTTGTCTTTTCATTATATTTTTGGTTTGTTTTCGGCTTGGTTAGAATTAGTATATCAAACTTACATTCTTACTCATTCTTGTGTACTTTGTATATTACATGCTCAAGGATTACTAGATTACATACACCTAATTTTCAGTTCATGTATTGGCGTTTGCCTTAAGATGTTATTTTGAAAGGTTAAATTTTTCTAGCTAACTCAATACTAAGTTTTGCAAAGCTTCTAAAGATTTTAAAAACATTAATAGTTCCCGTAGTACAATGGTAATTTTAAAATTGACTGTTCAGAACTTCCAAGTAGCTAACTCTATTGGTAAGGAGTATTGGGTACTTTTGAAATTGCGATATAATAGCTAATGACTTGTAGCACTCTTCCTCTCTTTTTTGGAGGCATTGATAATTTTATTGCTCATTGAGAAGTACTTTTTTTTTTTTCCAGAGAAGTATCGGGAGTTGATGGCATAAATGGTTCATTCTTTATGGCAGTTTGTCGAGGAAAAGTCAGTGAAGGCCTTGACTTTACGGATGACAATGCTCGGGCAGTGATTACGGTAAGAAATTTTCTCTCCTCACTCTCCTTGCATGACTTTGGTATAAAATTACAAATTCATGAATGACTTTTATCGGTTACATATACAACACTGTAACTAATCATTTTAATTTTTTTCTTCTCTCATTGCATAACATGTTATATGAAGTTCCAGATTTGTTACTTTCTTTTACCTGTTAGATGTGCAATGCCATAACTGATTATTTTTATGATTTTGCATTAAGAGTCTTTGCAGTTTATGTTAGTTTGTTTTGTTAACAGTTGGGAGCTACTGTAGTTCAGTGGTAGAGTGCGTGAGTTGGATAGTGAGTAACGCAAGTTTGCCCACACTGTGGGGCATTAAGAAGTGCATTCAGCCTTGATCCCCCCAGCTCTAATATGTCTGTGTCCACCTCCATTCCAATGGGGACTAATCGTGATAAAAAATAAGCATGAGTATGTTTTGTTGACATTTACAGGCCTCCCTGCTAATTGCAGATACAGTTAAAACAAAAACTCACACAGGAGAGACAGATCTTACATTTGTATAGGTACACAAATTAATAACAGTTGTGTAAATGTATTGAAACAAGCAAGTGCATTTATAGAAAGTATCTAAGTTGAAGAAAGAGGTTGATTTTGGAAGGGAGTCTTCAATATTCACTTTATATCTATGGTGCAAATTCCTTAGTAACTGAGTGGTAACGCATGCAACTTTGATTCATCAGGTCGTGGGTTTGAGGCCTGCCACTCTCTGTGATTAGAAAGGGCATCTAGTCAGGGTAATGGCCACACTTGCCAAAACCAAAGTCCTTCGCTGAAAAGCACCTTTCTAGATGTTAATTGAAAAGGGAATCCGAGACTTAAAACTTATCATATCTCCAGATTATGATTTATACATTCTGCTATATAAGTATTAGATACCCTGTAGTAGAGAATACATACATATATATATTTAACATCATATCTATTTCTAGCTTATCATTTGCTGTTTATACATAGGTACTGCTTTATCATCTATTCATTTTTTAAATGAACTGTAGCATTTTATATGTATTTATTGTGTAGATAATAACAACTCAATAAGCTGCTTCTGGATGCTTCCTTGTGTCTTTTTGATGATACCTGTAAATACCTGATTAAAATAGTTTATAATACTCGCTGCTGCGTCACATTTTATTCAGTTGTTGCCACCTTGCCAGCTTCAGCCTGCTTGGACATTATGTTTAAATAAATTTCATTTATATAATACTTGGGCTTCTTGCTTTATATTTGAGGAGCCTTAACTTTGAGAGACACATATTGGATAATTGGCAAATGAGAATAATATTCCAAGTTAAAACGTAAATGAAACAGAACAAATGTTCAGTACAAAATATTAAGGGATAATTTACCAAATTATCAAAATGTCTGTTCATACCTTCCACCAACCCCACTTCCTCCTCTGACCAAGGTTATTTTGTAGCAACATTTGTTGATATGGAGTGTGAAAATAAATCTCTTCCTCTGATACATTTTTTATGAACAAAAATTATACCCAAACTTGTCTAGATACCTCTTTAGATTAACTCTAAATAGAAAATGTTTATATATTAATATGATTATTTATGTTTCCTTCTTTATACTATCTCAAAGCATTTGGGTTGAACCATTATGTTTCTTCTATTTTAAACAGTTGTTGGTGAAGTACCATAAAATGTAAGGTCTTCATTACTTTGACTGTTCTTTCAGCCTGTCTTTTTTTATTTATCATTCTCTTACTTCTGCTATGTCCTTAAGCCACTACTTTTTCTGAAATGTTTTCTTAGGGCCTGGGTCTGATGAGGCCAATATTGTATGCCCGTCCTAGTGTCACACTCGTAAGAATAAAAAGAAATGGAAACAAATGTTTTGATTGGTGTAAAGGACCGAGCTTCTGCCTATATTTGAATAAAAGTGAAGGACTTTCATATTTTATATATTTTTTCAGGTTGGAATCCCATTTCCTAGTATAAAAGATATCCAGGTGGACCTTAAACGTCAGTATAACAACAAATATTTTAAAAGTCGTGGTTTGTTACAAGGGAATGAATGGTACGAAATTCAGGCATATCGGTAAGTATGAATTTTAGTTACTTATTCAGTCCCATAGGATATTTGGTATATTGTAAGGTGTAGTTTCACAGTAATTTCTGAATGTCGATAGATCTTATGACTTTCAAGGGCAGTGTCCTATTCAAATGAGTTAGGTAACTTAAGCAAATTGAAAATTATTGTTAAACAGACATAGGCTTTACTTGATTTGCTCTTTTTAATACCTTGCAGTTGAAAATACAAGCTAATGAAAATGGTGTACTTCTAGAATATATCATACTGTTTTCAGAATCATTACCCTTTTTCTTAATAGTTTTTGCTGCCTTGCTTCTTTGGGGAATGAAATGACATATGAAAGCTAGTATACTTTTTCTGGTTGTATTACATCTCCCCATCTGTTTGAGCTTTCGCAGGCTTATTATAATTCCATATTTCTGACTTCTTTATATAGGTCTTTCACTTATTCTTTATATCAGTACAGTATAAACATCAAAGCTTTTATTCTTATCTATACTGACAACTTCTACAAGAATCATAATATCGTTTGAGTTTCCAAATGGCATCAGTAGAACTTACCAGTGTTTGTGTGGTTATATAAATGCTTACTCGTAATATTCGTAATGGACCATACACGAACAAACATGTGCAATGTGTATGGTAAGGAAAGCTAAGCACCCTGCAATGTTTTTTCAATTATAGTGTATTTCAAAGGACAATGTATTCTGTATAAAACTTTTTTTTGGTCACATTCTTGCTAGCAGTAATTTTCTTGGAGGAGATTAGTGTATTTTATTTTATTATTACAGAAAAATAAGTATCCTACTGATTAATAAATGAAAGGAACGTAAGTAAAAATACACAAAAGTAAGCATTATTTCATGTGCTGAAATACTTAACTTTTGTGTTTTTTTAGTGCACTAAATCAAGCTTTTGCAATGTTTTTTTTTCAATTATAGTGTATTTCAAAGGACAATGTATTCTGTATAAAACTTTTTTTTGGTCACATTCTTGCTAGTAGCAATTTTCTTGGAGGAGATTAGTGTATTTTATTTTATCATTACAGAAAAATAAGTATCCTACTGATTAATAAATGAAAGGAATGTAAGTAAAAATACACAAAAGTAAGCATTATTTTGTGCTGAAATATTTAACGTTTGTGTTTGTTTTAGTGCACTAAATCAAGCTCTTGGTAGATGTATACGTCATCGTTATGACTGGGGAGCATTAATTTTGGTAGACGAACGTTTCCAACGTAGGACTTTGACAAAAGGAACTATGCAAACCAAGTACACTAATGGTCTGTCAAAGTGGGTTCGTGATAAAATAGTGCATCACCAGACTTTTCCTTTGGCCTTAGCCAGCCTTCAGAAATTTGCAGAAACTATGATTCTCAACCCTCCAAATATTCCTGAAAGGTAAGGTTGCTTTATGAGTCGAAATTTTTATAATTAACAGATTTAGAAGCGTGACTGATTTTACCTTTTTTTTATTAACTGTGTAAGGTTGATTTCTAAATTAAAATATTGATAAAGAATAACTTTAAAAGCATGACTGATTTTACCATTTTTATGAACTGTGTAAGATTGAATTCCGAATTGATATTTTGATATTGAACAGATTTAAAAGCATGACTAATTTTACCTTATTTTTATAAACTGTTTTTGGTTTAATAGACTTTCGTACTAACTAAAAGAATATATTCATTCAAGAGTTACATATTAATTATTTTAATTATGCACTACTTTTGAAATGTTGCAGTTTAGATGAGAGCCTAATACAGTTTGAAAATAAAGATTCAAAACTATCTACCTCAGACTTCGTCAACAGAGATGAGAAATGTGATATTGCCTCTCTTGAATTGAATCCGTCCAAAGAAAGAAATTCACCATCAACAACCATATCTCATAACAGCAACAACAACTTAATCCCTCAATCATTTTCGCCTTCTTCTCAAACCACCTCACAGGTAGAGGAAAATATTGGTGATGTAGTAGGATTTGATACAACTGTTGTTGGTGGTATCTGTAATTCGTTGGAGGATCCTGATTTTACAGAATTGGGGGAAGACTTGGCCATCCCTCCTCTCAGAGTGCCACTCACTTCTACTCAGTTGGTAGACATGAAGCCGAGGCCTCCTCTCAATATGCCACTTACTTCTACTCAGCTGGTAGACATGAAGGAAGGCAAGGTTGACATTTCATTTAATATAGATGAAACCTCAGTCTTATCCCAATATAAAGATTTTAGTTTTGATCCAAGCACAGTCAGTGAAGACAGAATATATAATGCTGGAAGTGGAGAGAACAAGGATTCATGCTTAAAAGAAACCTTCAAAGCTCCTTGTTCTAATACTAGCTGTGCTTCAAAGAAGAGAAAGTCATTTTCAATTAAATATGGAAGTGATCCTGAAGAACAAATTAATACTACAAAAGCATCAGTGATTGGTACTATGCAGAATGCTTCAAAGAGTCTAAAACTTGAGAATTTAGAAACTTCATTAGCATCATTACCCATTAAAGATGAAACAGAAAGTAAATGTGTTTCATCACATGTAGGGTTGGGTAAAAATGGATTAATCTCTGAATATTTTGACACCAACTTAAAGGAAAATATTAGATTAGCAGCTCATGATCTGGAAACTTCCAGTAAAGTTGCGGCCTCGCCATTGAAGGGAAATCTTTCTCCAGACTTATTTGATTCAGATGAAGATTTATTTGAGGATGCGCCATCTACATTATCTGTAAAACCAAAAGATAAGGAAGACTTTGCAAAGCCAGATGAATATCCTCGGTGCAGCTCGCTAGAGATTGAACTGACAAAAAGTCTAAGACCTAATTCAAAGAAAAGATACGGTAAGATTCCTGTAATAATCAAGTCAAGTATTTCTTTTGGTATTGTTTTACAAATTTTCTTTACACTAGTTTGGATTTGACAATTACCTGTTTGCACTAAGTGTGTGTTTTTTGCATTTTGAACTTGCTTTGACATATTAGCAGTAATATTTTTATTTTTCTAACTTTGTTTACCATTCTCTAAAGTAACTCTAAACTGGGGAAAGGATCTCTGATGACATGAAATGTACATTTTAGGGATAAGCTTTTAATGGCCATTGTAATTCATATGTAGAACTCTCATAATGTGGTGTATACATCAAGCAAAAAAAACTTGCACAACTCTTAAAACAACATACAATATACACATTGCCATCTAACAAGAAGCAAAACTATGCAATACATGAAAAACCAGATTGGCGGCAGTGGCGGACTCATCACCCTAGGGCACAAATTCATTGGCTGTATTGTGCACCCACAAAACCCCTCCTTTGCACAACAGTTTCAAATATATACATCCCTGCCACAGTACCTAACAGCTACACCCCACACTTACAACACGTCCCCAGTGCTCCAAAACATCATTTTGGGTGGGGACTTTAATGCCAAGATGGCTGTCTGCTTTGTTTGATAGTCGCGATAGACACAGAGAGCTGGTAAAACAAAACACAACATAAAACCTTTTCTCCCTAAATAACATTAATCTACCCAGCCCACTTCCTACCATCGTCTTCAGACATCATCTTTTGTTGACTGAATCGCGGCCCCATGACATCATTGAGGGTTGTATAAATTTCTAGGTTCCAACTACTTTTCCATTATCATTATTGCCAAAATGATCATCCCAGCCAGCCACAGACCTAATACAACAATTACAAAAGGGCCACCTGTGGAACTTTCGCTCAGGAAACAGACCAACAAGTTGAAATTATATAATTCGTATTCCCATCACAAACCTAAACCATGCTGTAATGTCTTTAAACATTCTAATTCCAAGAGCAGACAATACACATCCCTAAATGTAACAGAAAAAGCCACAAACCCAATTTCACACCAATATTTCAAGATTTTATCAGACATTGTGATACACTAAACACACACCAACACCCCTGCACATAGGACACCATACAACAACTACAAGCACTTGAAAAACATGTCAGGAATAAAATATTAGCACAAGAAACTTTAAATTGGAATAATAACCTGCAAACTTGACCACGATATGAACACCAATAAACTGTGCTAAACACGAAGTAGTATTACATGTTCTGCTAGTAGTAAAACAATATCGCATGCTTCCTTCACAGCAGTAGACCCTCAAACATACAACAGGCAAATTCCCTCATCAATAATTTCTCCCATGTCAGGACAAGTAATCAGACATAAGAGACAGTTCCTACCGATCCATACTATGAACCTTTCACTAACTACCAGAAGGAGCACATTATCAACAATCTCAAGCATTTACATAATTGTGACCCTATAAGCAACATACACCTTAGGCACCTGGCATACAAACACTCACTATCATGTCATAACTACAGCTGCTCACTCAGTACAATACCCAACTCCTAAAAATATGGTGTCATTATCATTCTCCCAAACCCATCAATAACTCCATGTTACCCTCTTCACATCTTTTGTTACACTACTCTGTGCCACCTTCAAAGCTACCGAAATACTAATATTTAAACAATGCACACCTCACATTTCATTAGCCTTGTCACAACATGGATTCAGACCATTACACTCCACAAACGTCCTTCTTACAGACCTGATACAAAGAATTTGCAATGGCATTAAATCAACTAGGCTAACAAATAGGACACTACTCATCAAACAAGACATAGGTAACGCCTTTGATGCTATCCCCCTTCAACAACCTCACTTATAAAATTTTCAACACAAACATGCATAGTAACACAAAAAGCTGGTTGGCCAACTACCTCACATGCAGATGTGCACATCTATCATATGCCGGTGTGTCATCTAACATCCTTGAGTCCCTCAAGGATCCCTTATATCGCTCACACTCTTCAACACATACATGTATGATCTACCCGCACTACATTCACTCCAAGTACACATAGCTTCCCACGCAGACGACTTAACACGTACACTTCAAAACTCAAACACAGCTGCAGACCTCATCACACTACATGTCTGGCATACCACAGACTTAGGCTAGCCCCAGTCAAATACTCTTCACACCATCGAGATAGCAGAACATCATCACACTCTACACTGCACCATAAACAATATCCCATGAACACACACATCTAAAATCCTTGGTATCACTCATAATACTTAAAACTGTCACAAACATGATAAGGCCCTCAGAACTTGAATCATAAAACATTCGGACACAGCAGACATCAGAACTAAAGTATGCAAACAGTATATGCACTCAGTGATGGAATATCCAAGCCCTTCATGGGTTTCTATCTTCAATACATCAAAATACCCAACAAACTATACAAAACAAAGTCCTAAAAATAATGACAGACTGCACAACTACTACACCTTCAGAGCTTTTATACAATGAAATCAAAGTTCTCAGTCAATGACCATCATGAAATGATAGCCTCAAAAATGCTTGCTGCAGCCTCCACAACCAAGTCCAATTGCTACACTACATGGCAAAATACACACGCACACTCCAAGAAACATTAAGTCTATGCTTAGTATATATCACAAATTATATCCCAACATCCTTCCAAATCCTCTCTTTCCTGTGGGATTTGCGTCCATCTGGCTAGCCTGCAATGTGGGCACTACCCAGTCTCTGAATCAGTATATTTAGATGAGGCTTGCAACTACTTTGATGTCTCTCCCATATGTAACACATCTCCTTATGCAGTTAAAAAAACATAATGAAAGACTGCACCATACATAACCACATATGCCAGCAACACAACATACACTCCATGAGAGCTCTGTGGAAAAACATGGGATTGGCTGTGGCCTTCCATAGAGATTCTTGGTTGTTTGTCCAGGCAGCTTAGGGAAAGCCAATAGCAACAACTGTCGTCTCCTCCTACTACTACAACAACCACTATTCATCATCACCACTGTAGCTGCTACAGTATCATTATTATTAAGGTCATTGTACATAATTCAGTTTAAATTTGCAATTTAGTAATCAAATAGGCACTTCAGAGCTGGAATGGATATAAATTTGAACTTTATATCACTAACCTGTAATTGATGAAATAGAATAACTTATTCAAATGTTTTTATATTCACTTTATAAGTTTGATAAGGTTTATATATTTAATGATGATACCATACCTGTGGTGACAGGCAGTGCCCTGTGGTGGCGGGCACAGCATCAAAGAATAGCCCCAACGTATTCCCTGAGTGTCGTAAGAGGCGACTAAAAGTGGATGGGGCGGGGGGACTATGAATCCCCCCCTTGTATTATACTCCTGCGAGACGTCAAAGAAGAAGGGGAGTAGAGGGGAGAATAACTTCTCCCCAAACTCTAATTTTGGGGTGTCTAAATGTGCGTGGTTGTAGTACGATAGAGAGCAAAAGATGTGAGATTGGATATATGTTTGGTAGGAGGAGGATGGATGTATTGGCATTGTGTGAGACGAAGATGAAAGGAAAAGGAGAAGTGGCATTTGTTGATGTGACAGGTAGGGTGTCTGGGGTTGAAAGGGGAAGAGCGAGAGAAGGTGTGGCATTATTGCTGAGTGAATGGATGGTAAATAAGGTAGTGGAATGGAAAGAAGTGTCATCTAGGCTGATGTGGGTGAGGGCTAGGCTAGGTAGGGAATGTTGGGCTTTTGTTAGTGCTTATGGGCCAGGATGTGAGAGAAGCGAGGAAGAGCGGGATGAATTCTGGAATGAGTTAACTAGGTGTGTGGATGGTCTGAGTAGAAGGAACTATGTAGTTGTGTTGGGTGACTTGAATGCTAGAGTGGGTGATGGAGAGGTAGAAGGTGTTGTAGGAAAGTATGAGGTACCAGGTGGGAATGAGAGTGGCGAGAAACTCTTAGATATGTGTGTGGAGCAAGAGTTGGTGATAGGTAATAGTTTTTTCAAGAAGTTAATAAATAAGTATACATGGATGAGAGTGGCAAATGGAAAAGTGAAAGAAAGAGCATTGATGGTTATGTGTTGGTAGCAATGAGCATGATTGGTAGAGTAAAAGATGTGCATGCATTTAGGGGTGTGGCTGCTGGGATGTCTGATCATTTTGTGGTAGTAGCAAAAGAGTGGGGAAATAGAGTGGGGGGATGTAGAAGGGAAACAGTGAAGGTGGAAGAGTTGAAAAAGCCAGAGAAGAGACAGGAATATCAGGACAGGTTGAAAGTGGCATATGACAGGGTGAAAGAAAGAGAAGTTGGGGAGTTAGAGGAGGAATGAGGGTTGATGAAAGAATGTTTTGTGGGACATGCAAGTGATGTGTGTGGAAAGAGGTTTGTTGGAGGTGGCATGAGGAGGGGCAGCGAGTGGTGGAATGAAGGGGTGAAAATGAAGGTGGAAGAGAAAAAGAGGGCTTTTGAGGAATGGCCTCAGTGTAAAAGTAGGGAGAAGTATGAAAGATATAGGGAGAAAAATGTGGAAACCAAGCGGAAGGTAGAGGAAGAGAAGAGGTTGGCAAATGTTAGGTGGGGACAGGATTTTAGTAGGTCATATGAGGAGAATAAAAAGAAGTTTTGGAAAGAAGTGAAGAAAGTAAGGATGGGTGGATCGAGGATGGAAGAGATAGTGAAAGATGTGAATGGACAGATGTTAAGAGGGAACGATGCAAGGAAAAGATGGGCAGAATATTTTGAGTACCTGCTGAATGTTGAGGAATATAGAGAGGCCGCTATAGTGGCAGTGGGGGGTGCTCAAGTGCCTGTAATGGGAGATGAAAATGAGAGAGAGATCACAGGAGAGGAGGTGAAAAAGGCATTGTATAAAGCAGAAGCTGGTAAAGCACCTGAAATGGATGGTGTGAGAGCGGAGATGTCGAAAAAAGGGGGTGTGACTGCATTGGAATGGTTAGTGAGAGTGTTTAATATATGCTTTATGTTGTCAATGGTGCCAGTGGAATGGGTGATTGCTTTTATAGAGCCCCATTACAAAGGTAAGGGAGATGTGTATGAATGCAGTAATTTTAGGGGTATAAGTTTGTTGAGTGTGGTAGGAAAAGTGTATGGTTAGGATACTGGTTAATAGGATTAGGGATAAGACAGAAAATGTGATTGCGGAAGTGCAGAGTGGTTTTAGGAGAGGTATAGGTTGTATAGATCAGATTTTTATAGTTAGGCAGTTATGTGAGAAATATTTAGCAAAGGGTAAGGATGTGTATTTTGCATTTTTGGATCTGGAGAGAGCGTATGATAGAGTTGATAGAGAGGCAATGTGGAATGTTTTGAGATTATATGGAATTAACGGTAAATTGTTGCATGCAGTGAAGAGTTTGTATGAGGGCAGTAGAGCTTGTGTTAGGGTAGGGAATGAAGTGAGTGAGTGGTTTCCAGTGAGTGTGGGGCTGAGACAGGGATGTGTGATGTCACCATGGCTGTTCAATTTGTATATTGATGGAGTTGTAAGAGAGGTGAATGAGCGAGTGCGTGGTCGAGGTTTGAGAATGGTAGATGGGGATGATAACGAGTGGGAGCTGAATAAGTTGCTGTTTGCAGATGATACTGTGGTGGTGGCAGATTCAGAAGAGAAGCTGTGTCAGTTAGTGTCAGAATTTGGAATGGTGTGTGAGAGAAGGAAGTTGCAAGTGAATGTGGGAAAGAGTAAGGCTATGAGGTGTACAAGAAATGAGGATGGTGCTGGATTGAATGTTATGTTGAATGGAGAGACACTTGAGGAGGTTGATCAGTTTAAGTATTTAGGCTCGGTTATAGCTGCAAATGATGGAGTGGAAGTAGATGTGTGATTACCTAATTGTGTTTACGGGAAAGAGCTCAAAGCTCGTATCTTCCCGTCTCCTGATCGCTTCCATTTTATACTTAGTAATACTTATCATACCTGTCCTTAAAACTATGGATTGACATAGCATTAACTACCTCCTCGCTTAGCCAATTCCAATTATCAACTACTCTTACACTGAAAAAGTATTTCCTTACATCCTGCAAAGAAGTTTTCTTACGAAGCTTCAAACTATGACCTCTAGTTCTAGAGCCAGCCATATCAAAATATCGATCCCTATCCACTCTATCATAACCATGAAGGAATTTAAAGACTGTCACCATATCCCCCCTCACTCTTCTAGCTTCGAGTGATGGTAAGTCTAATTCCCTCAGCCTCTCATCATAACTGAGATTGCGTATTTCTGGCACCAGTTTCGTGGCATGTCTTTGAACTTTTTCAAGCTTAGCTATGTGCTTTTTCAAGTGCGGATTCCAAAAGGGGGCTGCATATTCCAGTTTTGGCCTCACATAGGTTACATAAATATTTCTGAACATTTCCTTGTCCATGTGCCTAAAGGCTACCCTTACATTTGATAAGAATGCATATGCTGCCCTTACTATGCCATTTATATGTATTTCTGGAGACAAATCTGCCAGTATGTTTACTCCTAGATCTCTCTCATTTTCTGTCTCTTGAAGTTGTACTCCAGCCACCGAGTAGTCAAGCTTGGGCCTTCTTGCACTTGTACCCATTCTCATTACCTTACATTTTGAAGTATTGAATTTCATTAGCCACTTTTCTGACCACTCATGCAGATTATTTAGATCCTCCTGAAGTTCTCTACCATTGTTCTCGTTTTTTACTTTTTTCACAATCTTTGCATCATCTGCAAACATATTCATGAATGAATTTACAGACTCTGGTAGGTCATTTACATATACAAGGAACAAAAGTGGCCCTAAAACTGAACCCTGTGGAACTCCACTACTAACTCTTCTCCATTCAGACATTGAGTGTCTTACTCTAACCCTCTGTTCCCTTCCTTCTAAGTAAGTTTTTATCCATTCCAAAACATTCCCACCTATTCTAGCCATTGATTGCAGCTTCCTAATGAGTCTCCCATGTGGAACAGTGTCAAACGCTTTCTGGAAGTCTAGGAATATGCAGTCTGCCCAGCCCTCTCTTTCCTGTAAGATTTGGCTTACCTCATCATAAAATTCTAATAAGTTTGTTACTGTTGATCTACCTTCTCTGAAGCCATGTTGCCTCACTGACAAAAAGTTGAAGGATTCCAAGTGAATGAAGGATGTAAAGTGTTAGGTGCGTTGAAAGGAGTGATGAAGAATTGAGGGTTGGAAATGAATGTTAAGAAAGTTTTGTATGAGAAAGTGGTTGTGTCGACTGTGATGTATGGATCAGAGTTATGGGGTAGGAAAGTAAGTGAGAGACGGAATCTAACTGTGTTTGAGATATGAAATGCCTGAGGAGTATGATTGGTGTATCTCGGTTGGATAGGGTTAGGAATGAAGTGGTGAGAGCAAGAACATGTGTGAGGAGAGAATTTTCAACCAGAGTAGATATGAATGATCTGAGATGGTTTGGCCATGTGGAAAGGATGGATGATGAAAGACTGCTGAAAAAGGTGATGAATGCGAGAGTTGATGGGAGAAATGCTAGAGGGAGGCCTAGGTTTGGATGATGGATGGAGTAAGGAGAGCCCTGAATGATAGGAGGATGGATGTGAGGGAAGCAAGTGAGCGTGCTAGGAATAGGAATGAGTGGCGAGCGATTGTGACACAGCTCTGATGGGCATCTGGTGTTACCACAGGGCTGCATCTTACAGAGGCAGCCCTGTGGTAGGGGCAGTAGGGGAGTTGGCAGTTGTGAAGCGACACAGGTTGTAGAAGAGCCGGGAGGATGGGCTGTGGCACTCCAGCAGTGCCATCTGAACGGTCGCTAGCTCCCTCATCATTGCCCTTAGAACAAAGTAATCCCCTTATTGTTTTCTTTCTTTGATGTAGGCTATCCCCCAATTAAAGGGGGAAACAGCCAAGGTAGATAGATAGACCATACCTAGTAAAAGCCAGATGGTAGATACATTTAAAAAAAATGCGTCATGGTCTAATAATACTTCTTGTCCATTTATTGTTTTGATTTCATCTAAAGAACAGAAATTACAGTAGGGAACTCATGCTAAACATGTTCACTCCATTTTTTATGTAGGAACTAACAAGTGGATAGAATTGCACCTCCTCCTAAAGGACTAAGCTTATATGCTTGTCCATATTTTAATATATAGTGTATATACTTTTTCATTTAATTTTTTTTATTTCAAGAACATTAACCCAAATGTATTTACACTCATTTAATTTAATTTCAGTGCAAGCAATAATTACACCACAAGCTAAACTATGTAGTCAATCATTCAGTTTTGTAGATGCTAATGGAGAGGACTCAGATATGGCAGATTTTTGCTTAGACAAGGTAAGGCTTTTGTTATATTTTTGTAATTGTACAGGAATATATTGTTTCGTATGAGGCTATATCTCATTGAAACCAAGATGGCCACATTTATAAAAGAATCTAAGCTAGAAGACGTTGTCATGCCTTGTCCTCTATTTACCCGCGAATATTGAGGAGAGAAATACTGCATCGAGGGTAGTTTCGCCACCACCTAATCCTGTATCCCTTATACAGCAGTTAGGAAATACAATATAATTAGGCTAAATGTGGCAAACATAGCTTTATCCTAATGTTTTTGTATCTGTTTGTCTCACTATTTTGGATCATTTAACTTTGTAGTAATTAGTTACATTTTGCAATCTCGCTATGAACTCCACTGTCTGTGTATAACTAATTCAGTCCTTTTTGTTGCAGAGCTTTAGTTCTCCCAAGAAACTCAAAATTAGGAGGCTTGGTTCAGGAAAACCTAAAAATGATGGTGTATAGCAGTGGTCACGTTATTGTTTTTCATTATTTTTTTATATTGCTTTTTATTTTTATATGGTATCATTTTCGTAGTAATACGATTAACTAACAAACCTAGCTTCTCAAGTAGTATGAAGCAATACCCACTTTTTTATTTTCTAAACAATGTTTTTGCATTCAATGAGCACTTGTGAATGTAGTTCCAGAACCTGTTTTTAGGGGGAGAACTATATTGGCATTACTGGTTATGATTTCTTTTAGTCTTACTTTCCGATCTATTTATACCTTTCTTTCATTCCCTGGGCTAAGTGAATAGAGAATATTCCTTAATAATGCTCCGCATATAGCAGTTTGTTTTCTGTAATTGTGTGCAGGTAGTTTATCATTTATCAGAGAGCTGAGCGGGTAATTTATAATTTATTAGAGCTTAGCAGTAAGTTCTGGCTTTATAGAAATCAGTGTAGCATATTTTATAGAAAAATATTTCTCTATTTGTGGACCTCTGTTTTAAACAAGGTTTAGAAGCACAATGTAAATTAAATCTAGGATGTTAGGGCCTGGGGAGTGATTGGATTTGTGGATGGGAGTAAAATAAAATAAATGTTTAAATTGGAGAAGGAAGACTGCTATATAATTGCAAAATTACTTAAAACAATTCAGGGTGAGTAAAGCATAGTAGAAGAGCAGAACACTACTTGACAAAATTTGAAAGGATACAGTGTGTGAAATGGAGAAACTGGTATTGACAAGTGAGTATCTTTGGAAAGGGAGAGTAAATAACCGTTTTTACTTTAATTTTTTAAATTAACCTATCATTATAAGTGCATAAGTTAATTTATAATGGTTATATATTATTTCACTATTTCATTAGTCATGCCTGTTCTCTTATAATATGGTTAGGCATTCTGTGTACCATTACAACTCTTATATCTCCTTGGTGTATGTGAAAGTATAGCTAGCATACCCCAATATTTTGAGAAAACGGTTTTTTTGTGTTTGCATAACTGTCTGCCTAGCAACCAGAACTTCATATTTACAGTAATAAAAAATAACCCACTCTTTTGGTCTGATAATGTAGCTCGTTTTCTTGCCTACAGTACTCTATAAGTTACTTGCAGTCTTCTTGTGGCATGTTTTGGGATAGTTTACTAATTATTGATATTATTATATCTAACAAGATGAAGCAGTAGTTTCTTCACCCGATATTAAATTTGTATCTTCATACTCCTTTAATCCTATTATTTTAAATAATATAATACTTTCAATTTCTGTAAAGACTGGTATTTTTAAATTGGTTTTAGTACAATATATTTATATTAATTCATGTACTTAGGCAAAATAGGCCAAATTCCTCTAGACGTTTTATACACTTATTTGCTGCTAAAAGCAAAATGTGCTTAATATTTGATGAATTGCTACATATAAACAGCTTAGGTTTAATATTTATTGCTTCATATTTTTGCAAACCTTTGAATATGTGCAGCATGTTGAGTTGGAAGAGGATAAGGAATCTCAATACCCTATCCTTTATAGCTTCAGAGGTTCTCGTCTAAAGGAGCTATATGTACTAAATTAGGATCTTGCATATGTTTAAATGCTTGACTACAAGGATAGAATTTATTACTTACCAACATACACTATATCTGGATTCACACAATATATCTTTCATATACTGATGCCAACGTGGTCTCCGTGGCAGAGCGGTAGCGGCCATGACTCTGAGGCATTAGGTCGAGAGTTCGAGGCCCGCCACGGTATGAGGTTAGCAAAGGCATATACTTAGTGGCAAAATGGTAGCGTCTGCGATTCTGAGGCGGCAGGTCGAGGGTTCGCGCCCCGTCACGGACTGAGGTTAGTAAGGGCATACACTCAGGGTAACGATTACATCTGCCAAAACAAGTCCTTCATAAGAAGGCAACTGTCCTAGCGCTTAGTAGAAAAGGGAGTTCGTGACATAAAACCGAATCCAAAGGCATATACTTAGGGTAAGAATCACACAGATAAAACCAAAGTCCTTCGCTAGAAGGCACTGTCTTAGCTCTTAGCAGAAAAGGGAGTCAATCCATAAAACCAATCATATTAATGCCAACATTAACCCCCACCACGCAGATTTGTTTGCTGTTAAGAATACAAATTCATTACAGTGTTGTATGCACTGCTCTTGTATACTACCACTAAAGTATATTTCAGGATACATAAATATTATAAATGGTAAAAAATTTTACTTTAAAAGAGAATAAAGTGTGGATGTGTTAAATAAGTGATAGCCAAGACAAAGGCAAAGTAGTATGTGTATATAAAAATATTTCATTTTTATTCTAACGTGAGTGAAAATTTGTAGCATATGGGCATGGTATCTACACATAACTAGTAACTGTGGTACTGGTTCGTCCTGAACGTACTCACGAGTTGGTGCCGGACATACGTGTATGGGACGCCGTTTGGAATTGTGAAGGGGAATATTACTAATAATTACTATGGGATTACAAGTTATATGAGGGATAAAGTAATTTTAAAATAAATTCGGCCAAATGCTTTGGTCGTGGAAGTCTAATTTATTTACGGACAGTCATTTTTGTATACATGTAAATTTAAGGAATCTGGCCGCAAAAATGGCCATCTGGTAACCCTGGTATACATAAGAATGTGCATTGTGTGTGTGTATGTTTGTGCGTGTGTTAAGGGGATGTTTATGGTGAGGTAAGTGATGTGACAATGCTCTGGTGTGTTAGGCGAGTAAATTACTACATTATGAAGACATGATGCTTAAAGGCATTTTTTTTTTATGGAAGGAGAAGCAAATAAAGCCTCAGCTCTGAAGAGAACAACTCACTGCATGCCGAAGGACACTGGGGGCTTCTTCAGCAACTGAAAAAAAAATTACAAAAAGGGGGATCCTCAAAACATGGACACTTTAATAAAGTAAATGATGAGGAAAACTAGCACAAGCAATACACCAAAAAGAGAGTAAATCATACAGTGTACATAGAGGCAATTAGACTTATTTCAACTTATTTAGGAAAAAACGTAAAATGTTTCAAACACTTTTAGAAAAGGGATGAAGAGAAGCTGCAGCATAATTTCTCATACCTAAATATTGTGAGGCTTGATGGAAATAGTTGAAAATATTGTGCTTAAATGTTGTTGTTCCCTAAGCTGCCTGGCTGGTGAACAGCCACGAGGGGCATAGCTGGGTTAGTTGAGAAGTTTGGCCTATTTTGCTCCTTTCTGAGTTGTGTAGTGTTGTCCTCTTCTGATTTGCAGCTCTGAAGGGTGAACCTTTGCCATAGTCTCTTCCACTCCAGGTCTTTTTAAGGTACTTAGTAGGCAAGACAGGGAGCAAATGAGAATAGCTATTTTCCGTGATCAGTCAATATGTTTACTGAAGATTCAAAGTACCTGCATTGGGTGGATGATTAATTGCTACCACGTCCAAATGATTAGGATATGAATTAGGATTAACAAATGTAATTTCAAATAATATACATTTATGTAAAAATAACATTGGTTTGGTTCATGCATAATTTTTTACACGTATTTATTACAAACAAAAAATTGCAATAGGTACACAGTACCTTATTATACTGTACAACACCTGTCAGTAACAAAAAAGAAGCCCACACTTCCAATAATTTACAGGTATATAACAAGTACGTGGCAGGAATAATTCATAGACTATCACGAACGGTAATATAAACAATGTTTAGGAATAATATGATGGGTATGTCGGGGATACAGTGTATGCGAGTCTCATATAATTCAAATTGTTCCACTCACTCAAGAGACTAAAAACGTATTCTGGAAGTATCCCGTGTAAATATTTTTTATAGGATGTCAGCAATACTTACAAGCTGAGGAATATTATTCTATGAATTATTTATTTTACTGTCTCCATGTTGTCTATCAGAAAATATTATAAGCACCAGGCTATAACATTCTCATCACTTAAAAATAGTACAACTATACATTTTCTGGAATAATCCAATTTCTTGGCTAAACACATTTCTGGGGTAGTATTATCTAAAATAGATCCCAGCAGAGAAATGCATTTTTTATTCACCAAAGTTCACCTACCTGTATGCCATAGGCCTGGTGCCAGCTTATTTTTATTGTCTTCTGGTAGAAGGGCAAATATTTAGGCACTCCACAAATAGAGTCTAGACAAAATACTTCACTAAGTATGCTGGTTATAACTGATACGAACAGTTCCCCTGAAGAACTGTTCAAGTTTTGGAAAAACACCGAGTGGCATGAAAGTTGCTGAATACAGAAAAGCAGAAAACCATCCTCATGTGTAACACTGTACATCAGGTTGAGATATTATACGTTGATACTTTTGAAATTTAATTTTCAAGCATATTGGAGGAACTTGCTAATTAGAATGCAGAATTACTTGCCAGCCATTTATACATGAATTTAGAGGCAGCAAGACTTTTTGTTGCTAACAAGATTCAAGCATCGACTCCTAGCATTACCTTTCAACAGCCACACTGAATATTCTTGGATATTCATCACACATCTTTTATTATCCCTTCACATCTGACAAGTCATTACACTCCATCTCTGTTTCTCTTTACTTTATGTATTCTTCGTGCCCAGGCCCGATGAGGGCTGTTTTATTTTGTAATTTTTTTTGGCCCATCCTGGTGAAAAAAAAAAAAAAAAAGAGAGAGAGAGAGAGAGAGAGAGAGCTGGGTGACTTGTAATACATGTACATTATCAGTGAGCTAAGGAAGCCTAGGTCCTTTACTACCATGTTTCTCAAGGCTCATTAATTTTTGGATGTGAACCCCCCCCCCACCCAAATGTAGTTGTAATTTAACTAGCTTAATGTATGAACTCTCCTCTCTCTAATATTAATGTATATTTACCTCTTACTATGAGTGAGACATGACTGCTGTACCAGTCACATAAAATGTTAAAGATTAAGTTAAATTTCAGCTTAAAAAAAAAGCTATGGTCAATGGAAAATTCAAGTGAATATTAGGACAGGTGCCTGTACATTGGCACTCAAAAAGAGGCTTCAATCCTTAGGGCTGAGTATTAACTTTTGTTTTGATGGCCAATATGGAAGGTCTTGCTCCTCAATCAAGATGTGTAGGTTTTCTGTACCCCTCTGTGTTCTCTGGGGAGTAGGCCCAGGTTAACCAATCCAAAGAAAATGTCAAGGAGCAAAAATCTATTGAGAGAATGGAAATAAAACATGACACGGATGGTTTCAGGCATCTCGGGTCCGATGGATTATGGAACCCTACAAATGGCCTATACTTAGAAGCCCATGAGAAATGGACCGGACGACAGCAGAAGTCCAACTGCTCCAAGTAAAAAGGGGCTAATCATGATGTAACTAAAAGAACTGAAGCCAAGGTTATATTCTCTCTGGCGGAGAGGTTAGTAAAGCACTCAGTTCAGGGCAGAATATCTTAATGAGACTATTATATCATTCATCAACATTGCCTTAAAATCACTAGATAAGGCACCACTACATTCCCTCTCTATTACCTTGGGTAAACACTCCTTGAAAGAGTAATAATCCTGGGCTCCTATTTTATTCGAAGCTGCAGTATGTGACCAAAGATATTCTATAGAATGGTATATAAATCACATAACTGATCCTATGCCACCTTACGTATGTGAGAGATTTTACTCGTACTGTCACACTGTTCATATTCCCTCTTCATCACTTCCACTTTTTACAGAAACAGCTAAATAAGGCCAAGATCTGAAAAATGAAGTCTCAACTATATGCTACCTATATGAAAACTTTTGATAAAAATTACCCAAGACCTGTGTAACTGAAGTGATTGGAAGGAAGAAACTCACCAGGCTTGTCACAAATAGTTAAAACGTGCTAAATGTCCCTTCCATCAAAGGAATAAGTTGAAAATACTTAATAGACATTCTGAAGGTGCAGTAACATAAATCTCAAAATTCAGCAACAAAATTTTACACACCAACACAAGCTACATGAAAGATGGTGATCACATTTTTTCTGTGAATGAACAGGTCTATGCAATGTACTTGCAACCTATATCAGCATAGATATGATATACTTGCGAAGCTAAGTAAAAGAGAAAACTGCTACTAGTCTATTATTCCCGTAACTCGGATCACCTTGCAAATGTATAGCTAGAACAGAAAGTCCATTAATGTTTGAAGGACCTGATGTCTAACAGCCTGGCACCTATAGATTGGAATATTCTCATGACAGATTGCACGGAGACAATGGATAGAATATTTTTTTTTATTTTAGTGTTTTATTGCCAAAACTTTGTCAAATATACTGAGTGAATAAAAATGTCAAAAACCCTATGGATTTTTTTTCTTTAATTAAGTCTACAGTGTGTAAACACCATGGGGAAAAAATACAAAATGCCTATGTGAATCTCCTGATATATATTACATACAAACCTTTAACCCTAATGCCGACTCTTTTTCTTGTGTTTTCGTGATGGAGATCTAGAATGAGATCTTCTCTTACGAGGAGATCGAGACCTGCGTTTTCTTGAAGGTGATCTTGAATGTGTTCTACGACGAGACCTGTAAATTTTCAGACATCAAGTATCTTCAACCAAGGGATTATAAAGCAAGAGCTAAGGTACCAACTAATAATAATAAAAAAAAAATCCTGCATTAAGTCTAAATACAGTCTCTACGTATCACAACTAGAACAAATATCTTATTATCTCACCCTGATACCTCCCAAAAATAATAAAAAAGCTTGAATTTCCTTCATCTCCTCTGGCAATTTAACATAGATGCAGCACTACAGTTAATTCTCACTTTATCTTGATATGGCAGTTATGTCTCCCCTTCGTTACATCAACTTTTAGTACATCAAGGTCTGCCTAAATAAAGACAATGGCCCATCTAAAGAATAAAGTTTTGCTATACAATATCCCATTTTAACTCTGTTTTGCTGGGGTATACAGTTGTAATAAACATTACTGCACACTATCAAAACAGCAGGCTCAACATCCTAAAGGAATTTTGGAAAGAGAAACTACAATCAAAGGTATATGATTTCGTACCATAGGTAATAATCAAGCATGCACAAGTTTCCCTTCCAATCTAAACACAATTTTATCGTAAAATATGTACATGATCTTGATACAAAAACACCATACGAATTAAAGAAAAAATATTAATAAAAATATGGCAGAAATCTTATATATGAAAGAATTAATTTAAATTACCAGACCTCAGGTACCAAAACACCCAATTCATTACAAGTCGATGCTAAGTCACTAAAGTAAAGTTGACATCCCAGTTAACCGTGAATATGAAACAATCTTTTAACACAAAATGAGGAATTCCAATCTGATCTATCATGGATGGTCCAATAGAATTTATGCCGTAAATCTTATCACTATATACCTATCAAAACTTTCACATGACTGCAGTTAGTGCAAGTCCAATGCCAGTAACTAAAAGAATATACCAAAAATTACACAAAGTCCTAAAGCAAACTTGTGGTTGTGAGAGCCTGTCTGTAAGGCATATTTCATCCCTGAGAGATGCACACCCTCTGCATGTGGAGGGAGGATGGACTGAGTGTAGACGCACCATATCAGAGTCAAACCGAAATACTGGTTTGACTCTATTTACTACCATCTTTGAAAGAATAGCACTGATATATACTTAAAACACTATCCCAATATGATCATATTCTTTTTCATGTCTGCTCCCTCACATGACCTGCATTTTCACGTTTTACATTCAATTACGTTGACTATAGTAAATCCATCAATATGTTTTGCTTATTATTAAATAAGTATATTAATGTCAATAACTCAGAGGGCACTGAAGTTTTTACTTTCACAACATTCCCATTCAGCAAACTCCTTTCAATCAGCCATTAAGTATTTTCTACACCTGCAAACTGGGGCAACCCCAAATAATGTGCACATTCAAATTATACCCTGATGTGTACTTTCACTTGCAAATGAACAACTGAATGCAAAGTTCATGTTCACAGAATTGAAGCTGTATGGAGAAGAGCCACCTATTTCCATAATTTTTTCAGATTTACATCAGTCTTTTAGATGACCAAGCTAATAACACAACTGCATTTACTGGCAAAGTTTAAAGGTAAACTATGAAGCTAATGTATACCTTCTGATGGAAATAGAAAATGGAAGCAAAATTGCAGTAAACACAATTATCATAAATCGTATTTTAGTATTTCCTAGTTTTGCCTCTTTTTTTATTTAAAACTACACAAAATGTTTAGGTTATATAAATCCTCCTAAGACAATATCTAGCTTACTGTAAGTTTAGACAACTTGCTGATAACATCTATCACAGCCAAAAAAGATTTAACAGAATGATCATATCTTTACTATGGTATTATTCAAAGCACTTACACACAACACTAAAAATGTAGTTTATCAAATGAAAATTTAATTCTTGTCTATATAATTCAATGAGACTTGGACATTTTTATATGAACAGTGTTGTTCATGGCTCAAACATTCTCTCTAAATGCACCATAATGCTTGTATACTGCAATTTTCATATTCTTTCCTTCATAACAGAGATGAATACCTAAATTTAATATAGCATTGAACAGAGACATTGGTGGACACCAAACAGAACTAATTTTAAATTTTAAAGACTTAATCATGATGGACGGTTGATTAAAAAAAAGCACTTACTTATGTGGAGACCTTGAGCGCTTCGTTGGCCTTCTCTCCTCTGGTGAAGAACTCCTACTTCTATGCCGATGATGTCTTCGTTCACTACCCTCCTCTCTCTCAATCTTTGCATTAAAAAAAAAATAGAAATGTATTTGATAAATGAGAAAATATTAAAGAAAATTTTGAGTGAACACTCAATTCCTAAGATAAAAATATAATGGTGTTTTACTATGGCTTGATACTAAAAAAAAAAATTTTTTTTTTTTATGAGTGGCATCAGGACAGGCAAGAAACTTGCCCTAATCAACAAAGGGCCGGGTATGAAGAAATTAAGACAAAGAAAAAGTAAAAGGTTATGGACAAAGCAGAGATGAGGTAACAATACACAATAGGACAGGCTAATAGAATAGTCGAAGTACTGAGGACCTAGAGATATGGCAGGATTAGGCCCTGAGATGACGATAGATCCGCCTTTTGAAGGAAGATAGGTTATAAGACTTAAGTAAGACGGAAGAGAGTTAAAGGTCTGATGGTAGATGGAATGTAGCAGTCGCTGCACCGACCAATCCGCAAGCTACAAATCTCCACACAATACCTGTGAGACAAGGCTGATTGGTGAGTGTTATGTGACCTCAGCAGTGGGGGAGGGATGCAACTCGCCAACTCATCAGAGCAGCAATGGAAGCAGTAGCAACAGAAAAGAGATAGGGATGATAACTTATGGAGAAGATAGAGAATCCAGATTAAAAGTAAGTAAAGGGTCATTAATGATTCTGAGTGCCTTAGATTCAACCCTAACAAGGAAGTAAGTATATGAAGAAGAACCTCAGATGTCCAAGCAGTATGCTAAGCAGGGATGGATTAGACTTTAAGGATTATAAGTAACTACAAAGAATGACAAAAACAAAATAGAACCCCCAATTTTTTGAATGCAGGTTAAAAAATTTGGATTATGTGATTCCTCCAAGACAAGTTAGAGGCTATCTGGATTCCTAATATATTAATACAATTAAGAGGATAAATTTCGTTAGTTTCGAAGACAAGGCTATCAGGAGGAGAAGAAGATAAAGAGATAGCCATAAACTGTGTCTTGGGAGGTATTAAATTTAACTAAATGCAAATCGGAGTTGAGAGTAGAAGAGTGATACAAGACTGATTAAGAGTAGCAGAAGAAGGTTGTAAAGAAACGGCAGGCGTGAAGGAGAGAGGAAGATGGGAACTGAAAACGATCATTGATGAAGAGAAGTAACAGAGTAGGTGAAAGAACAGAGCCCTGTGGAGCATTACTGGTAACAGGGAATGGGCTAGATGATGCACCGTCAACAATCACAGATATAAAACGGTCAGGAAGAAAACTGGAAATCAGAGAATAGAGAGATGAGGTAAAGCCATAATCAGGGAGTTTGGCCAACAGAGCCTTGTGCCAGACTCTGTCAAAAGCCTTAGAGATATAAAGGGCGACGACAAAAGATTCCCCATAGTTACTCAGAGAAGATGACCATACATGAGTAATATAGGACAGGAGGAAAACAGTTGATCTTGCCTTGCGGAAGCTGTACTGGTGATCAGAGATATGCAAGTTAGATTCAAGACGTTTCAAGAATTGAGAATTGAGCAACGTTTCGAAAACAATAGCAATAAACATAGTTAGGGCAATAGGTTGGTAGTTTGAAGGAACAGAGTAGTCACCCTTCTTAGGAACGGGTTGTCCTAGAGCATGCTTCCATGATGAAGGATAGATACTGCTTGAGAGAATGAGGCGAAAAAGATGGCAAAGCACGGGAGCCAGTTCATCTGCAAACTCCTTAAGGAACATTGCAGGAATACCATCAGGACCAGATGCTTTGTTCATCTTTAGCAAGCAAAGAACCTTATGAACTTTGCATGAAGAAAGGATAAGGGAAGGCATAGGGTTAGAGAGGGTTAAAGAATGAGGGACAAGTGCACTAAAATTGTTTACAGAAGAATTGGCAGATAAATGAGAGCCAAAGAGAGTGGCTTTGTCAGTGGGAGAGCAAGCTATAGAACCATCAGAACAAATGAGAGAGGGAAAGCTTGAGTCACAGAAGTTTTTGGCTAAGGATCAGAAACATTTATCAGTGGGAGAGGAGTTATGGTCATCAACTTTCCTTCTTATGAAGGTAGCTTTAGACCTTCGAATCTGAGCAGTACAGTCAGTCCTAGCAGTAAAAAATCGGAGCAAGCTAAATCAGAAGGAGAGGCTTAGTACAACCGGTGTGCCCGATCCCTGACCTGAATAGCCATGGAGCAGTTTTCATAGAGGAGGGGATGAACGCCTCCATTCCAAAAGTTATGATCTTGGCAACTTTTAGGGCTACCTGATCTGGGTTATGAGACCGTGAGCAGTAGTCATTCCACAGGAAGTCAAAGAGGAAATTACGCAAATCTTCTCGTTGAGTACACTCAAAAAACTGACAAACCAAAACTACGCCAATCTTATTCCAAACGATACAAATATAGTATTATAATTATAATAAAAGAGAGAATACTGTATACATATTTTCTAATAAAAATTCTGATTATGAACTAACCTTTTTCATCATTTTATGCCGATAATGTGCAACTTGTCTATGAATGGAATAGCCACTTTTAAGAGACCTTAAACCTTGTTCTAATTCATCTTGATACTGCAATACACGAATTTCTACTTCTCGTAATTTGGCTCGTCTCTCTTCACTGACATCCCTGTTAATAGTAAAATCATGTAATAGTATGATTTGCATTTCTGCCTTCACTCATTGCAAGCACCTAATAAAACTACTTAATATAGCCAGACATCTAAACAGTAATAGCCCCACTACAAGATCATATCACTTCAACACATGCATACTTAAATTTTTCAATACAATTGGTCAATTGAACCTGAGTTAGCAATTCACTACCAAGCAACAAAAGTACGAGTGCATCTAGTTAACTAAACATAAATTACTGCAAAATTATATCACTTTCTTTAATATACTCAATCATGAGCAAGAACTGCAACAAAAAATTTAATTCAAGCAAATATCTGCTTCATATCATCATTATTAGTAAACCTGCTAAATTAAAAACCGAATTTTTTTAAACAAAATATTAAAAAAACATTGTTCTGAGCATAAATTAAAATTAGCTTTACCCTTGTAACCTATCAAATCCTCTGGAGTCTTCCGAGTATTCAGACGTATTGTCCTGTGATTGGGAGTCATCTTCCGAGGTATCTCTTCTCTTTCTTTTATAATCATCATATATCAGAGGAATGCCATCGAGGTCATCATCATCTGATAAAATACATAAATGAAAGAATCTTAAGAGGAAACTAATTTGCCAGGAATCACAAAACAAATGCTGGCCATTCTTAATCATTATGATAATGTAAAAATGTTCTTATGGGGGACCGTCGTAGAATGCTCGACACAAGAGGTAACAAACCTACATTAAAGCCCATGGCAGGATGTTAGAAGCAGCATCCTGCCTTAATTCCCCACTTCAATAAATTAGTAGTAAAGTCTTGAGAAATAAAAGGTCATACCATGGCTATTTTGGTTAATTTGTGTCACAGAACCCGAAGGATCATAGACGGGTGTGCTGTCCGATCCATTAGTTGCCTCATCTCCACTTTGGTTTGCTTCTATTGCTTCCCATTTAGAAGTTGTTACAGCCTGTTGATGACAAATGCATACAAAAAGCTGAAGTGAGAATTCATGTCCATCAGCATATTTGCAAGTGAATATTTTTAGAAAATCTACTCACTTATGTATACTAAGTTCAATAAAAGTTATGGAATCTTGATCATCTACAAAAATCAAACAAACCTGAGCCTCAACACGTTTCGGGCTGACACTTTCCCATTTTGATGAGACAAATCCTGGGGCTGGACCATTATTTATCCCTCCATCCTTCATAGGAACCCCATCCACATCTTCATCCACTGAAACAAAGACAACTAAGACTTTATATTTAAACAAGATATACAAAATCTTTAAAAACTTAATTTTTTATTAGTCTAAACTGCAAGAATATTTTACTATTTACAGAATAAAAAGGAATTATTAAAATCTAACAAGCAGGACTAAAAAAAGAGCAGCCTTATGAGTGTAGGACAGAATGCCATCACGAGGCAAGGTTAGAGGGGGGAATCAAGTTACAACGTGAGCACAAATAGATAATTTGAGTTTCTGCTATATAACACGCAACAAGGATCCTTTAATGACCAAACTTACATGGGGCACCATCAAGATAATCTTCATCTTCATCATCATCATAACCCATCAAAGCTGAAATGGCATCACTTTTGATCAATGGCACCCCATCAATATCATCCTTTTCTTCTTCTTTGATGGGGATTCCATCAACATCATCATCTAACGGGAATCCATCTAATTCTGGTTTCATGGGCTCCATGCATTTCATAATCTCTTCTGGTAGCTCCATATTCGGCTCCTTTCCCAAGTTAAGAAAAGATTGTAGCATCAAATTATACTTTATAATAACGTAAATGTTTGCTTCATGTAAAGAACTTATTCCAACTTCAAGATAATTAGAACAGAACAAAAGACCTTCAAGTTGTAGCCAATACTTCCTCCAAGCTATATAAACCAATCAACAGGTAATTTAAAACAATCATTTTCATTACAGTTACTGACAAAACAGAACAAATGAATCACAAAAAAATAATAAAAAAAAAAAAACTGTAATGGGTTATGCAAATACAAAACATCTGACAGACAAAATTCTATCGGAAGAAGGACATATGGATCTTAAAAAAATTCTATAAAACTTGCTGAAAGAATACTAAATATGGTCTAAATCTTACCCTTTTTACAAGTCCTAAAAACAAATTTTGTAAGTGAATAAGAAATTCATGTGGGTATATGGCCCATTCCTCCCACGCACGACAACACTGCATGATACGCTGTTTTACCTGTTCCGCTCTTAACCTTGATTCTATCAAGTTGAAAGCATTATGAAGACCTTCAAAAATTTCGGCTAGTTTTGCCTGAAAGCTGTAGGAAGAAAGGGGTGCAACAGTAAGGACAAATACTGTACTGTAAAAAGATTATTACAGTATGGATATACAGCATTTATATTCAAAAGAGGCAAAAGTAAGGCTCAGCACAAAAAATTAACCCAGATGTTCCTCAATGAAAATGTAATAGCAAATTCCTATGCAAGAGGAAAACCTAATACAGAACAGCTAAACCATAATGCAATAATATTTAATTAATAAGGTAAATAAATTTATTGATATGACACGAGCAGCTTCTGGAGATATGTTTTAAACATAGCACTCTGCATCCTATTTTCAAATAGGCATATGCCATTATCAAGTATCTGTTTATACACGCCATTATCAAGTATCTGTTTATACATGAATCACATTTTCATATTTATATAAAAGTCAAATGACCAAAGCTGCAGAATATTAACAATTCTATTAAACAAAGCTATTGATAAACATATATTACGAGCTTTGGCAGTTATATGCGGACACCTACCCTTTCCTATAAAATGAGGCATTGGACACTTTTACACTGCAGTTATGTAGTATGTCCGAAACAAGATATAATCGGGCAATCTGCAGAAAAAACAATTCAAGAAATTACTTACACTCACGCTACGAGAAAGAGAATGTGTATGTTCAGTTAGATTATGGTCAATTATCATAGTGTACAGTATTACAAATCCACTACAATTACTGGATCTCAATATATAAGACTACCTGATATCCTGTTTATATACTTTTTCAAATATAATAATGCAACATAACCCAAAAATAGCGTTCCTAAGCATCATTGGATACACCTATAGAGGACATCTTGGCTGGTAAGAAATATATTACCCCATGGGTATATTTTGCATTGCAAGAAGCAACTACAACAAATATCCCAGGTGACAGCCGCATTCATGCTATTTTTTTTACCATTTTATCTGTCACTATTAATCCCCATTATGGGGGTAAACACAAAACAGTGGAGCTGGGGAATTAAGGACGGATGCCTTTCCTAACTCCCTGTAGTGTGCTCAATAGGGGGTCTAGCACCTCCCAAATCGAGACCTCCTACCACTCGCTAAAGCAGTAATCATTATTAATACCATAATATTCTTCATGCTACAAAAGAATAAAAAGTAAAAGTGAAGACTAGCTGGGACAGGAAAATATCCTATCGCCTCACAGCTGCATGTACAAATGTGTGGTTAAGATGTGAGAATCATAAACGATTGGAAATATGTTTCTTGACAAAAAAAGGAATTTCATGAGATTATGAAGCAAAAAAAAAATGAGGAAATATTTAGTAAGTTTTATGTCTGTTATCATACATTTTTTTAATATCTTTTAGTTGTATCCATATCATCTCTAGACGACATAATATAGGGAAGGAAAACAATAAATATCCTGGCATAAACTGCAACTTATAAGAAACAAACATTATTATAATGCTTGGGGAGGTATGCTTCTGATTACAAGAACTATCATCCCCTGGGCCATGGCGTATTTTTTAAGTCATTGATGACAATTAATAAATATTTTACATTGCATTCTAAGAAATACAGAAATTTTAATGGATCTATACATATAAAGCATAATTAAGACACAAACAAGTAGAAAATTATCAAGAATACTTCTCAGAGCAACTAGAATAAACATGTAAAATGCTAAAATAAACAAGGTCTACCTTTTTAGGCAATGCTGTTTCTGTGTTAGTTAAAGCCTCTGTTATACACTGACATATTTCCTCAGCAGCATCAGCATGCTCTATGCACCACACCATTGCTTCGCCAACTTTTTCCCTCTCTGGCATTAAATTGCGAATCATCGTTTCCAGACGTCCTCTTTGCCTGCAAAAGGATTAAAATTATACTGATGCTAAAATGAGTTAAGTATATATATCATATATCAGGCACAACAGTTATAAAAGGTAAAGTTTCCTTAGCATAGATATTTGACTTATGTCATTATCAAGTATTTTGTGCATGCAGCGACTATGTAGCCATATACTATCCCACATCAATCCAGAATGAAATATATACAATGGCTGAAAGTCCCCTTATAAAGGGATCACTGAGTCAAAGCACACATCAGAGAGACACTAATACTGTATACCTCAATAACTCCTACTAGCCCTTTAAGGATAAAGGGTTGCCATAATATCCCCCACCACCACCAACCTGCTTGAGTCATCCACATGGTAAGCGGGCAAGGATGATGTCTTAATAAGAAGAATTATGAAGGTAACATGATGAGGGGGATTAGTGAGCAGGTTTACAGGACGGAACACCAGCATTAAATAATGACACAGACTTATATCCTCAGTCATTCACACGAGAAAAAAGTGCATAAACGTTTCAATAAACCTACTACCTATACTACATAATATTGCTACAGCGACTCAATATAA
>JAXCGZ010021183.1:62500-70190 GCA_037179515.1 Halocaridina rubra | reverse complement strand
ATATTTATAAGAACATGAAAACATAAGAATTGTGGACACTGCAACATGCCTACTTGCACACACGAGGCAGCTCCATTTTCGAATGATATAAATATATATATATATATATATATATATATATATATATATATATATATATATATATATATATATATATATATATATATATATATATATATATATATATATATATATATATATATATATATATATATATATATATATATATATCTATATCTATATCTATATCTATATCTATATATATATATATATATATATATATATATATATATATATATATATATATATATATATATATATATATATATATATATATATATATATATATATATATATATATATATATATATATATATATATATATATATATATATTTATATATAAGAACATAAGAACATAAGAATATTGGACACTGCAACATGCCTACTGGCACACACGAGCAGCTCCATTTTTTAATGATATTTTCATAATGTCTAACCTATTCTATTCTACCCTACTTATTTATTCTATTTATCTTTATATGATTCTTCTAATAATCACTAACCTATTCATACCCACCCTACCTCTGTTATATGTCTATGCAATCTACATTTGAAGAGTCTAAGGTATTGGCATTTATTATCCTACTTGGAAGCCTGTTCCATGCTTCAGCTACTCTATTACCAAACCAATTTTTACCAATTTCCCTTCTGAACCTAAATTATCAAGCTTAAATCCATTATTACGAGTTCTGGTTTGATTATGAACTTTTAAAACTTTATTAGTATCACCCTTGTTAATACCTTTAAACCATTTATACACCTCAGTCATATCCCCCCTAACTCTGCGCCTCTATAGAGAATGTAGATTAAGTTTTCTTTAAATCTGTCCTCATATGGTAGATTTCTGTTATTGTGTATCATCTTGGTCATTCTTCGCTGCACTCTCTCCAAGGATTCAATTTTCATCCTATAATAGGGTGACCAGAATTGCACAGCATAATCTAGATGTTGCCTAAATAATGCAAGATAGAGCTGCAAAATAACTTTTTCCGTCCTATTACCAACACTTCTTGATATAAATCCTAAAATTCTGTTTGCTTTATTTCTGACTGCTGTACATTGCTCTCTTGACTTAAGATTACTACTCACAAGAACTCCCAAATCCCTTTCTCACTGAGAACTCATGATTTCATGGTTATTAGGTTATAACTCGTATAGTTTTATATAGTACCCATTTTAACTTCTGTACATTATTCAACATTAAATTCCATTTGCCACTTATCCGACCATTCAGATAATTTATTTAGATCTTCCTGTAAAGCATGAATGTCTTCTTTTCCATTTTTAATTCTACCTATTTTCGTGTCATCAGCGAATTTACTTAGGTTGCTACTGGTATCCGAATCCAGATCATTTAGATATACGATGAATAATAGAGGACCAAGTACCGAGCCTTATGTTTCCCCGCTAGTACCCAAGCCCCACTCCGATTTCTCTCCATTTATGCAAGCCCTCTCTTTTCTATCTATTAGCCTTCTTTGATCCATCTGAGAACAGCTCCTCCTATACCATGAGCTTCAAGCTTTTTCACTAATCTTTTGTGTGGAACTCTATGAAAAGCTTTGCTAAAATCTAGATATATTATATCGTATTCTTTGTCACAATCTACTGCTTCGTAAACTTCTGAATAAAAAGACGTTAGACTGTAAGGCACGAAAACCTTCAGAAACCCGTGTTGTGAAAGTTTTATCAGTCTGTGTAATTCTAGATGTGCCCTTATTTTATTTGCAATGATGGATTCTAGAATCTTACCCACTATTGACGTTAAATTACAGGCCCATAATTATTATTTTTTAACTCGTTCTCCTTTTGAAAATATTGGTACCACATCTGCCAATTTCCACTCCATGGGTACCGATCCTAATTTTATTGCATTATTAAATAATGCAGTTAGTGGACAGCTAAGCTCTTCCTTGCATTCCTTTAATATTCTAGCATATATTCCATCAGGTCCAGGAGATTTATGAGCTTTTAATTTATCTACTTCTTTTATTACTTCCTCTCTCGTAATATTTATTGAACTAAGTATATTATCGGGACTGTCTCTGTAAATGGATTCTACCTCTGGAATATATTCCAAGTTTTCATAGGTAAATACAGATAAGAAATAATCATTTAAACACGTACACATCACTTTATCATCCTCTGTGATATGGCCATTGGCTACTTCAATTGGTCCGACTTTTTCCTTAAATTTTGTTTGATAGTGTTGATAAAACCCTTTAGGATTTTTTTTAGCTTCTCCTGCTATTTTAGCTTCGTATTTTCTTTTCGACTCTTTAACTATCTTTTTAACTTCCCTGTTTAACTGTATATATTGCTGCCTCACCTGCTCTTCACCTCTTTTTAGTTTCCTGTATATTCCTCTTTTAATACCTATAAGATTCTTTATTCTATTGTTCATCCATTTAGGGTCATATTTCTTGATATGAAATGTTTCTTGGGAATATAGTCTTTCTGACTATTCTTAAGAGTCATGACAAAATTGTTATATACCTCATTCAAATTTATATTAACTGACGGACTGCTGTTCTTTCCTGTGAGAGAATTTACTGTATTGATCTTATCTTGTGATAATCTTTGGCCTGTGGTACTCAATTTTCGGGGTAATCTGCTACCTGCTACCTGACCTGCTGGATTAACTACCCACATCTGTACTCCAGTAATCCCTTCCCATACCTCATCAGATAATTTAGTTTTTAAGCCCTCAAAATCTCCTGTGCTAAAGTTTGGAACAATATCCTTATTTTCGTTTATAGTTTCCTTGAAAATTATATTAAATCTAATGGATTCATGGTCACTGTTGCCCAATGGCTCACCAACTTCTGAATTTGTAACCATATTCTCTCTATTACTAAGAACTAAATCCAGTATATTCACCCCCACTCCAATGTTGCTTCAAGTACATGCTGAGAAAGGAAATTGTCTTCTACTACTTCCAAAAACTCCTTAGAGCTACTATCACCTGTTATGGTTTCCCAGTTAATATTTTTAAAATTAAAATCGGCTACAATCTTCTTCTTCTTCTTCCGCGTCGACATCTTTTCCCACTTTTATGTGGGGTCGATGTTTCTGGCCAGTTTCTCCTTTTGTTTTTGTCCCATACCTCATCACCCAACAAACCTTTAGACCTCAGGTCGTCATTGATGCAAACCATTTACATACGCTTTGGTCTCCCTCTCCTTCTCCTACCCTGTATATCCATTTCCATCACCCTCCTCCCAACATACTGTTCATCCCTCCTAACGACATGACCATACCATCTTAGTCTACTTTCTCGTATCTTATCTGATATTTCTCTAACTTTTGAGGTACCTCTAATTACTTCATTTCTGATCTTATCGCTTCTTGTCACCCCACACATCCATCTCAACATCCTCATCTCTGCCACATCCAGTTTTTCTCTTGTGTCTTCTTTATTGCCCATGTCTCTGCTCCATACATCATCGCAGGTCTCACAACTGTCTTATGCACTTTACCCCTCAACTTAATCCCCATTCTGCTGTCGCACAGCACCCCAGACACATTTTTCCAGTTCTTCCATCTCGCTTGTATTCTGTGGGTTATTTCTGACTCTAGGTCACCATCCTCTGCTACTGTTGATCCCAAATACTTAATCTTTTCAACTCTTTTCAACACCTTCACCTGCAAATTGACCTCCCCATCCTCATCATCTCTAAACCTCAAGTACTCTGTCTACTTCCTGCTGATTTTCAGTCCTCTATCCTCCATCACTCTTCTCCACTCCTCAAGCTTCTCCTCCACTACCTCTCGTCTGCTGCTACACAGTACAATGTCATCTGCAAAGAGCATACACTATGGAGACTGATCTCTAATACCCTGGGTTACTACATCCAAGACCAGATCATATAGATATGGACTCAAAGCAGATCCTTGATGCAGACCAACATTTACTGAGAGACTTTTCGTCAATCCCACACTGCTCTTAACATTTGCCTCTGCCCTCTCATACATATCTTGGATGATTCTTACATATTTCTCGGGAACTCCCTTTTCTCTAATACACCTCCACACCTCTTGACGTGGTACTTGATAATTTGCCTTTTCCAGGTCAATAAAGACCATATGCAGTCCTTTCTGTGTCTCCCGATGCTTTTCCATCATTTGTCTCAAGGCAAATATGGCATCCACTGTCCCTCTTCCAGGCATGAAGCCAAGCTGTTCATCCTCAATTGTCGTTACCTCTCTGAGTCTCTTCTATACGATCCTCTCCCATATCTTCATAGTATGATTTAACAACTTTATACCTCAATAGTTTCCACACTCCTGAATGTCTCTCTTCCCTTTATAGATTGGGATGATTAAGCTTCCTCTACACTCCTCTTGCATCTTTTCCTGACTAAAGATCTTTTGCATTAAGTCCCACAAGATATCTATGCCTTCCTCTCCAAGACTCTTCCATACCTCTACTGGCATCTTATCCAGTCCTGCTGCCTTTCCATTTTTCATTTTCCTTACTGCCCGCTCTACCTCTCTTCTAACCACTGTTGTTGTAACTGCTTCATTTGGAAGTCCATCTTCAAATACTGCTCTTGAGTTCTCTTCATTTAGTAATCCTTCAAAATAAGTTTCCCATCTGCTTTTTATTTCATCTTCTTTTGCTAGAACTACTCCATAGATATACTTTATTTGTCTTACTTGGGTCAAGTCCTTGGTTGCAGCATCTCGGGCCTTGGCAATTCGCCATATTTTCTTCTCTCCTTCTGGTGTTTTCAGCTCTTCATAGACTTCATTCAATGTCTCTGCCTTTGCTTTTGCTATTGCTCTCCTTGCCTCCTTCTTTGCCTGCTTGTATTCTTCTTTATCCTGCTCCAGGCTGATAAATCTGCCTTTTTCTTAGCTTCTTTCTTATTCTTCACCCATTCTTGCACTTCCTCATTCCACCACCATGACTCTTTATCATTTGGGGGTTTCTTCCTGATGACTTTCCAAGTACCTCCTCAACAACCCTCAAAATCACCTTACTATTCTCTGTCCACCATTCTTGTACATCTTCATGCAACCTTATCGCTTCCAACACTCTTCCCTTAAACATAGCTCTCAGCTCTGCATCTTTCAATCTCCACCACTTTATCTTTGGGTCATTCCTCGGCTTCTTACTTTTCCTACATTTCCTGAGCCTGCAATCAGTTACTAACTACTAGCCTATGTTGCACTGCTACACTCTCCCTATTTATTACTTTACAGTTGCTAATCTCCTTCAGATGATTTCTCCTACACAATAGTAAATCTATCTGGCTTTCCCTTCCACCACTACTGTATGTAATCAATCTGTTTTCCTTTTTCTCAAAAAATGTGTTGATCAATGCCAGAGCAGATGCCACTGCAAAATCAATCACTCTCTCCCCCCCCCCCTCATTTCTCTCGCCCAACCCCCAGCCCCCATGAACTCTACCTATCCCAGCCCTCCCAGTTTCCAAGTGGCCATTTAGATCTCCTCCCAAAATTACCCTCGCCCTTATAGGAATTGTTCTAAGCTCCTGGTCCATCTCCTCCCAAAATGCATCCTTCACTTCCGCTGTACAACCAGTTTGTGGGGCATAGGCACATACCACATTGACTACCGTTTCTCCCAGTCCCAGCTTTAAACTCATAATTCTGTCACTCTTTCTTTTCACACCAAGTAAGCTTTCCTTCAGGTCTTTGGATAGTATTATTCCTACACCATTCCTCCCTTCCCCATTTGCTCCACTATAGAACAATTTGCAACCCTCACCCAGTTCCCTCGCCTTATTTCCTTTCCACCTGGTCTCCTGCACACACAGCACTCCAATTCTCTTCCTCTCCTTCAGGTCCACCAATTTTCGTCCCTTCCCAGTCATCGTCCCCATATTAAGAGTGCCCACCCACAGCACCACCTCTAACACTTTCCCTCGAGCTTGTCTCTTTAACCCAGCCTGCCCATGACTGGGTAGCCCTTGCTGTCTTTCCGGAGGGGTCAGGTGAAGCCCCAACGAGTTGCCTAAACGGAACACTCTAGTATGGTGATTATTCTCGTTATCTGTACTGGCCATGTTTTGGTTTTGGCAAATTTTTTATGGCCGGATGCCTTTCCTGACAACAACCCTTCCCATCTACCTGGGCTTGGGACCGGCAGCAAGTTGAGGCTGGCTTGCCCACCTCAGTGGCTGGGTTTAAAATCGCCTACAATGCAAACTCTATTTGACCTGGTCACTTTAGAAATTTCATCGTATATAATTTGCGAATTTAAATTATCTATATCCGGTGGTCTGTAGAGTATTCCTACAACTAGACTTTCTATATTATTTTTAATTTCAACCCATAAGGTTTCTGAATTTAGATTTGTCTTAATTTAAGACTTAATGCAGCTTCTGAGGCTATCTTTAATATACATGATTACCCCTCCCCCTCTTCTATCTGCACTGCGATCCGCATTATAAAGTTTATATCCTGTAATTATGTACTCAGCTTTAAGGTGTTTGCTCTCTAATTTAATCCAACTTTCACTAATGCATATTATATCCGGCCTCTCATTACATACTATGGCTCTCAATTCTTCTATCTTGTTACCTAAACTACGGCTATTTGTATAATATACTTTCAAACTTTCTCTTGGTTTACCCTTCTTGTGGCTATTCTTTTTGTTAATATTTGTTCTATGTAACAAGTGGTTATAATCCTTAAACTCCCGGTTATTTGACCCTCTATTTACTGTACCCTCACTGACTAATTTCTCTGCACAATTATTATTTATTTCATTATTTGTATGTAACAAAATCCCCTACCGCTCTGTCTATCATACCAGCCAATACCGAGACACCTGAACTAGAAAGATGAACTCCATCCCTTGCATACATATGCTTACGACTAGTGAAGTGATCCCACCCGTCTATGAAACCTATATTATTCTCCCGACAGAAGACTTCCATCCTAGCATTAATTCCTATAGCTCGAGACCACCACTCTTAACTTTGGCTAAGCCTAGGCAGAATACCACACATCACCGGAACTGCACCCCTTTTCCTGATCTTATCCAGGGCTTGTCTATACAACCTAATCAGCTCCTCACTTCTACCATCTTGTACGTCATTACCACCAGCTATCAAACAAACAACATCTTTATCCTCAATCCAGCTATTAATTGACTCACCCACCTTCTTTATACCTGCTCCAGGGAAAAAATATTTTCCCCTAACTCTATGCCTGATTTTCCTGTCTACATATCTGCACAGTGAATCCCCTACAATTACAAGAGAACGAGACTTATCCAGAGGATGGGTTACTTCGACCTTGGGAGACTTACCTAGGCTCTTGACCTGAGAGCTTTTCCCACCTCCAATTCTATGGTCGCTAGTACACCTATCTGACTTTATAAGAACATATGAATAGGGGACATTGCAACATGTCCACTGGCACACACGAGACAGCTCCATTTTTGAATGATATTTTCATCATGTCTAACCTATTCTATTCTACTCTAATTATTTATTACTTTTTTCTTTATATGATTCTTCTAATAATCACTAACCTATTCATACCCACCCTACCTCTGCCATATGTCTATCTAATCTACATTTGAAGGTGTCTAAGGTATTAACATTTATTATCCTACTAGGAAGCCTGTTCCATGCATCAACTACTCTATT
>JAXCGZ010021183.1:27500-55000 GCA_037179515.1 Halocaridina rubra | reverse complement strand
TGTACAATGGTTATTCAACATTAATAGTATCTTATAAGTAGACATGTAATTAAACTAATAAATAAGAGGGTTAGACATATAGTTAAATTAAATGTAGCTTTCATAGAAAATAATAATGCTGTAATAAAAATGTTACAATAATGTTAATATAAAGTAGTAAGTATGCCACTAGATACAGGATCGTTATTATCGACATCATTTCCATATTTGTTTCCTTACAATGAGAATAATTAGTTCTTAATGAGCAGCAACTATTTGTCCAAAAGAAAACTGTATAGTTTGCCTTTGAAAGCTGTGAAAGAGGATGCATTTTTAAGATGCTCTGGAATATTATTCCAGAGTGTTGGTCCTTTGATAGTGATCATCTTTGAACCTGCTTCTGTGTTTGTTCTGTGAATAAAGAGCTCACTGCTCTGTCTTGTTTTGGTTCCCCTTATATCCCTGACTGTTTTTAAATCAAATAGCCAGCTAGGATAATGATGGTCCAAAATTTTGAATACAAAAACATAAATAGCATAAGCGACCTTATTTTCTGCCCTCAGCCACCCAAGTTTATTGAGAGCTGGTGTGATGTGGTCGTATTTTCTTATTCCTCCCAGGGCAACTCGAGCTGCAAAATTAATAAGCTTCTGTATTCTGTTTATCTGAGTCTTAGTGGTAGCTCTCCAAACAGTTGTGCAGTAATTACATTAATGTTCCTGTAACCTTTTTGCATACTTTATCTATGTGGGAATCAAACAACATGTGGTTATCAAAGTGAATTCCTAGGTTTTTGACTGTTTTGCTAGGTGTGATAATATTGTCGCAAAACTTAATTGTTGTGTTTTCTGGAATTTGTGCTATGTGGAACCTTGAACCAATAAATATACACTGTGTTTTACTTTCGTTAATTAACAGCCCAATTTCTTGCAAATAGGTTTTAATTTTTGACAGAGTGTTTTCTGCTCTTAAAGTTAGCTCTGGGAGATTATTAATATCACCACTAAGGAGTAGTTGAGTGTCATCTGCATATTGTACGACTAGACAGTCAGAAATGAAAGAAGATAGATCATTTACGTAAATGGAGAAGAGGATAGGACCAAGTACTGATCCCTGTGGAACACCAAATGATACATTTTTTGGCACAGAGATAATGTTGTTAAGACGTATGGACTGTTTACGATTAGATAGATACTCGCTAAACCAGCTTGGATCAATATTTAAGTTAATACATTTACTTAAAAGAATTTCATGGTTTACACTGTCGAAGGCTTTTGATAAGTCCAACAAAACTAGCAAAGATATTTTTTTCATATCTATATTATTATATATACTATTCGTAACTTTAAGCAGTGCAGTTTCCGTCGAGAGTTTTGGTCTGAAACCATGTTGGCTAATCGTTAGTAGTCTATTTGATTCTAAATATGACATAAGTTGGCATGCAACAATTTTTTCTAATATTTTAGAGAAAATGGGTAGCAGGGAAATGGGACGATAGTTTGTCACATCTTCTCTGTCCCCCTTTTTATGCAGAGGTATTACATGTGCTATTTTCCAAGAGTCAGGAAACTTTTTAGTAACAATGGAAGTGTTCATAATAGTTAGAATATAGGATGCAATCACGGGTAGAGCATCTTTGATGAACTGAAGTGGTATACCATCTGAACCATAAGAGCCAGAGTTTCTTAGGCTCTTTATGGTAAGAATTAGGGTAGCACAATCGATAGGAATAAGCTTGAAGTACTCTCTTGTGTTTTCATTGGAAGAATTGTCATTTAAGCAATTACTCTTATTCACTGAGTTGATGTTTTCTTGAGTTTTTTCATATGTATTTTTGCTAACGTTAGCAAAATAGTTATTAAAGTTTTCTGCTTTGTCTTTCAACTCCGTAATATTTTCATTACTTTCTGAGGTACTCTTTTCATTTGGTATCATGCTTCTTATCACTTTCCATGTTGCTGCTGTATCATGTCTAGAGTCATTAAATTGTTTTTTGTAAAAGTCTTTTTTACTTACACTGATGAGAGATCTGACACGTTTCTTTTCTGTTTTATAACGTTCTCGGAGAGTCATATCATATCTATTCATTTTTAGCTCTTTTTGTATTTGATTTCTGATTTGCATTGCCTCTTTGATGTCATTAGTTAGCCAGGGGGCTGAGGGGCGGGTTATTTTTCTTGTTACAATGGGTGCACAACTATCTAAGCATTCAAGAAAGACTTTTGTTAGAATCTCAACCTGCAAATCGACGTTATCTGTGTATTTAATTCTATTAAGTGCATTTGTGTTGTTGATTAATGTTTCACAAAAGATATCAGGGGAGTAATTTTTTAGACACCGGAATGTCTTGAGGAGAGGCTTCCTTTTCGGCTTGTTTATGTTTAGCATAGCAATGTTCAGCTCGTGGTCTGCAATTGGGCAGGGAACTACGTCCCAATAGAGTATACTTTCCACTTTATTTGTTATTATCAGATCTATAAGAGTCCTAGAATTGGGGGTTATGCGGGTCGGTTTTGTCACTATTTGTGTTAACTTCACAGTGTTGATCACCCTTTTCATTTTGTTATCTGCTGAGAGCAAGTCATCATTAAAATCACCAAGTATGTATATGGGTTTATGGCGCACACAGATATTTCTGAATGTTTCTAGTAGATGATTGAATGAACTGGTAGGTGCTTTAGGGTGACGGTAAACACACCCTACAATGAAAGATGGAAGTTTCTGATACTGCACAGTGATCCATAAATCTTCGAGCTCCTCAGTTTTTTCTAAACCTGTGGCTATTTCTGATGCACTAAGATAATTTCTAACATAAATACAAACCCCACCCCCTCTGCCATGGTCATTGCGAAATATTTTAAACTCTGGAATATTCACATATCTATTTTCAGTTGTAGGAGGAAGCCAAGTTTCACTTACACAGAGGATGTCTATGTTGTAGTCTTTTGTTAGCATTATTATTTCCTCAAAATGAGCGAGCAGGGACTGAGCGTTCACATGTACTAATGTTACATTCTTACCATGTTTCATTAGGGTGGTATCCATAGTCATAGTTGTAGTTTCGACTGTGTGATTCTGCTGGGAATTCATCATTGTAGTGTGTTCTGGGGTTAGCCCATGGATCCTGGTGTCTGTACCTGCCGTTGGATGTGTAACGCTGGTTTGAGTACGTGCCGTGGTATGATCGGGCCTTCCCAAAGTTTGTATGCCTAGGTGAGTGTCTAGGGTTGTAAGAGCCATCACTCCAGGAGAAGTCTCTTGTGTGTGGACGGCGATAAGAGAGGTTTGTATCGTGTCTCTTTCTGTAGTCTCGCGTATAGGGGATTGTTTCATTAGCTCTTTGCTGTTTATTTTGGGATGACTGTAGTTTGGGATATTTTGTAGAATACCCAGGTTGTGTCCATTGTTTGCCCCCACGAAATGGCTGGACACTTGTGCCTGTAGGCCATTGATTCAGTTTGTAAGGCACATATTTAAATCCTTTCGATATCGTTATTGCGAAGGAAACCCAGTTTGGTTTGCGAGAAATCTCCTTAATCAAGGAAAATCACATCAAATGTCTTCGCGATTTATATATCTTGCAATCAATTGTTTTTGCCTTTGCAACTTAACATCTATTCAGAATTAGATCTGTTGACAATAATTCCTTTTCTTAGACACTTCCATGCAAATCTTTGTGTCCTTCGTACGTAAGTTAGTTGGACCACTTGCCACATTTTGCCCACTTGTGATCAATTGACACAACTGCGTCCATATAAGGACTCCGTCTAAGAGTTTCTCTGGGTGGGGATTTTCTTTTCCATATATTTACATGATTTTTTTTTATTTGTAGGATTGAATGGAACAACATTCAACAAAGTGTGATAGGATTTGCAAGAATAGAAGATTAATATGAATAAAAGGTTAATTAAGAAAAATTATCATAGTAAAAACTGACTTGCACTAAAATATAAACTTATCTCTTGGTGTCTGTTAGACTGCATTCGTATTTGAATCTTACACTAATAGTGCACATTTTTTTTTTCGATTTGTCCGGTTTTTCCCAACTAAGTATCAGTGATTGTTATTTCTTACCAAAAATAAATAATCTATGTTATGAATATTCAATTCTTATTCCTATTTCAGTAGCTGTCTTCAGATTTCCGATCAATTGAAAATGATCAAAGTAAATTCACACCGAGTTCAAATAATTATTTTGAGATGCGGCCCCACTTTGTTAGGAATTAGAGTACCTGCAAGACTAGAAAGTAAAATAACATTATATGATGATATGATCTTTACCTATTTAGGTTAGGAATTATTTCATAATATTCACACTAGTCCTAATCCTGATTGGCACCTACATGCATACAAACATACACACATTCACGCATACCAGCTTACATCACTGCTCTCTTCTGAGAGACGAGATTGCTGCTTGGAATGTCCAGATTAAGGAAAACATTGAACAATTCAGAAAAGAGTTCCATGAGCTGAATATGGAAAATGATGCCAAGAAAACTTCCTTTGCTGATGCACAAAAGGGGAATGTGGCAGTAAAAGAGGCTGTAAAGGTGGTGGCACTGGAAAGCATACAAACAGTTGACTATAAAGAGACAGTAATCGAAAAAATGAAAGACGTTGTGATGGAGAGAGCAAACCCAGTCATCAGACAGGCACTTGATAAGGAGAAGACAGTGGTAATCTCAGGCATAAGCGAGTCCCAGGAGCTAACATGGCAGGGGAGACTTGAAGAAAATAAAGCTAGGGTTGTAGACCTGATAAGAAAGCTTGGAGTAGTATGTGGTCCTGAGGATATTGTAAACATACACCAACTAGGTAAATATTCGAGGGAAGGAAAGCCGAGACCAACAAAAGTAACCTTTGAGAGAGGGGAAACATGTAGGGAAATATTGTTGAGAAAAAAAAAGTTGAAAAGACCTTCAAGAATTCAAAGAAGTGTTCATTAGACGATACAGAACACAGGAAGAGATGGGAAAGATCAAAAACTTGTTGCAAGAGGCAAGAAGGTTAAATGATGAAAGAAATGAAGAAGAGAAGAAAAATGTTCATTACAGAGTTCTTCCAGACAAAGGGGAGATAAAGAAGATAATGACAGAAGATCAGGGGATGGGGCCTCATTAAGATTGTTATACACAAATGCTGATGGATTAGCTGGTAAGGCAGTAGAATTAAAAGATAGGATTCACAACAGTAAGGCAGATATAGTAGCAATTACAGAGACTAAGTTGAGTGAGGACATAAACAGTGTCACAGTTTTTCCTAAGGGCTTCAGAATACTAAGGGTTGAAAGATCTGAGAGGACTGGTGGAGGGATAGCACTGCTCATAAGTGAAAGGATTCAAGTTGAAAAAATAAACTTGGCTATAGAAAGTGAGTTCAAGGAATTTCTTGTTGCTCGCATAAATACTGGGTCAGAGAGCATTATAATAACTGTTGTATACAACCCACCAAGGAACCAAAATAGGCTTGAAGTTTATGAGGAAAGACATATAGGTACTATTGAAGTCATAAACTCAGTTGTTAACATGGCAGGGGAAAAAATGTAGGATTTTGATTATGGGAGACTTTAATCATAAAGAGATAGATTGGATAAATCTTGACCCACACAGTGGTGAGGACTCATTCGGGGCAAGATTCCTAGATTGCGTACAAGGGAATTTCCTACACCAACATGTAATGGAACCAACAAGGGCCAGGGGTGGGGATGAGCCATCACTACTTGATCTAGTGTTCACAGATAATGTGTTGGATATTGAAAAAAATGAGTATGAACCACCAATTGGAAAGAGTGACCACTGTGTGTTGTTGATGGAGTATATCATTGAAGATATTCTTCCTGAGAGTAGAGGCACTGAGGACATGAGGAGGAACTATCCGAAAGGAGATTACATCAAAATGAATGAGCTTTTTGCAGTTATTGACTGGAGACCCTTATTTTACAACAAATCTGTACAAGAAATGTATGACATCTTTTGTGAGAAATATGGGAAGATAGTAGATTGCTGCATACCTGTCACCAAAGTAGGTGTAATTCATGCCAGAGAGAAATGGTTCGATAATGGGTGTAAAAGAGCTAAGGAGTGGAGAGACAAATGCTGGAAAAGGCATAGGAGGAGAAAAAACATAAATGCCTGGCAAACCTACAAAAGAGCAAGAAATGACTACCTAAGTAAAAGGAGAGAGGCAGAGAGAGACTGTGAGAGGGACATCACCAGGAAGGCTAAAGAAAATCCCAAGCTTTTCCACAGCTTTATCAGAGGAAAACTGAAGGTAAAAGAACCGGTTTTAAGGCTAAAGAGAGCGGATGGAAGCATCACTGAGACGGATGAAGAGATCTGCAAAGAACTGAACAAGGAGTTTCAGTCAGTATTTACAGTAGAAAATACCCCACCCCCTCAGATTGCAGTGATAGAAGCTCAAGGGCCGGTATTAGAGAACATCAACCTTACAGCCACAGAGGTATGCAAAGCGCTGATGGATTTAGATGTTTATAAAGCTACAGGTCCTGATGACATATCCCCTCATGTGCTTAAAAAATGCGCAAACACAATATCAGTGGCACTAAGTATCATATTTAAGGAGTCACTGGAGTCGGGGGAGATTCCAAGATGCTGGAAACAAGCAAATGTGATACCTATCTTCAAAAAGGGAAGGAGGGATACGGCTCTGAACTATAGACCAGTTTCCTTGACCAGCATAGTTTGCAAAGTTATGGAGAAACTACTAAGGAAACATATCTCTCTTCACTTGGAATCCTTCAACTTTTTGTCAGTGAGGCAACATGGCTTCAGAGAAGGTAGATCAACAGTAACAAACTTATTAGAATTTTATGATGAGGTAAGCCAAATCTTACAGGAAAGAGAGGGCTGGGCAGATTGCATATTCCTAGATTTCCAGAAAGCGTTTGACACTGTTCCACATGGGAGACTTATTAGGAAGCTGCAATCAATGGCTAGAATAGGTGGAAATGTTTTGGAATGGATAAAAACTTACTTAGAAGGAAGGGAACAGAGGGTTAGAGTAAGACACTTAGTGTCTGAATGGAGAAGAGTTAGTAGTGGAGTTCCACAGGGTTCAGTTTTAGGGCCACTTTTGTTCCTTGTATATGTAAATGACCTACCAGAGTCTGTAAATTCATTCATGAATATGTTTGCAGATGATGCAAAGATTGTGAAGAAAGTAAAAAACGAAAACAATGGTAGAGAACTTCAGGAGGACCTAAATAATCTGCATGAGTGGTCAGAAAAGTGGCTAATGCAATTCAATACTTCAAAATGTAAGGTAATGAGAATGGGCACAAGTGCAAGAAGGCCCAAGCTTGACTACTCGGTGGCTGGAGTACAACTTCAAGAGACAGAAAATGAGAGAGATCTTGGAGTAAACATACTGGCAGATTTGTCTCCAGAAATACATATAAATGGCATAGTAAGGGCAGCATATGCATTCTTATCAAATGTAAGGGTAGCCTTCAGGCACATGGACAAGGAAATGTTCAGAAATATTTATGTAACCTATGTGAGGCCAAAACTCGAATATGCAGCCCCCTTTTGGAATCCGCACTTGAAAAAGCACATAGCTAAGCTTGAAAAAGTTCAAAGACATGCCACGAAACTGGTGCCAGAAATACGCAATCTCAGTTATGATGAGAGGCTGAGGGAATTAGACTTACCATCACTCGAAGCTAGAAGAGTGAGGGGGGATATGGTGACAGTCTTTAAATTCCTTCATGGTTATGATAGAGTGGATAGGGATCGATATTTTGATATGGCTGGCTCTAGAACTAGAGGTCATAGTTTGAAGCTTAGTAAGAAAACTTCTTTGCAGGATGTAAGGAAATACTTTTTCAGTGTAAGAGTAGTTGATAATTGGAATTGGCTAAGCGAGGAGGTAGTTAATGCTATCTCAATCCATAGTTTTAAGGACAGGTGTGATAAGTATCACTAAGTATAAAATGGAACCGATGAGGAGACGGGAAGATACGAGCTTTGGGCTCTTTCCCGTAAACACAATTAGGTAATCACAATTAGGTAATCACATACATACATACATACATACATTCATACATACATACATATAAAATACATACATACATACATACATACATACATACATACATACATACATACATACATACATACATACATACATTTTGAAAAATTTGAGTATGAACCACCATTTGATAAAAGTGACCACTGTGTGTTGTTGGTATAGTATATCATTGGAGATGTTCTGCTTGAGAATATAGGTAGATTACAGCAAAATTAATGATTTTTTTTTTTCAGTTATTGACTGGGGGATCATATTAGCAACAACTCTGTGCAAGAAATGCACAAAATCTTTTCTGAAGAATATATATATATATATATATATATATATATATATATATATATATATATATATATATATATATATATATATATATGATGATATATATATATATATATATATATATATATATATATATATATATATATATATATATATATATATATATATATATATATATATATATATATATATATATATATATATATATATATATATATATATATATATATATATATATATATATATATATATATATATATTGTAGAAAAGGGAGTCCTTGACGTAAAACCGGAACAACAGCAGCATATTCATATATATATATATATATATATATATATATATATATATATATATATATATATATATATATATATATATATATATATATATATATATATATATATATATATATATATATATCTTCTTCTTCGTCTACATCCTTTCCCACTTTTATGTGGGGTTGATGTTTCTGGCCAGTTTTCTCCATTTGTCTCTGTCCCATACCTCATCACCCAACAAACCTTTAGACCTCAGGTCGTCATTGATGCAATCCATCTACCAACGCTTTCGTCTCCTTCTCTTTCTCCTACCCTGTATATCCATTTCCATCACTCACCTCCCAACATACTGTTCATTCCTCCTAACGACATGACCATACCATCTTAGTCTACTTTCTTGTATCTTATCTGATATTTCTCTAACTTTTGAGGTACCTCTAGTTACCTCGTTTCTGATCATTTCGCTTCTTGTCACCCCACATATCCATCTCAACATCCTCATCTCTGCCACATCCAGTTTTTTCTCTTGTGTCTTCTTTATTGCCCATGTCTCTGCTCCATACATCATCGCAGGTCTAACAACTGTCTTATGCACTTTACCTCTCAACTTAATTCCTATTCTCCGGTCGCACAGCACCCCAGATACTTTCTTCCAGTTCTTCCATCCCGCTTGTGTTCTGTGGGATATATCTGACTCTAGGTCACCATCGTCTGCTACTGTTGATCCCAAATACTTGAACTTTTCAACTCTTTTCAACACCTTCCCCTGCAAATTGATCTCAAAATCCTCATCATCTCTCAACCTCAAGTACTCTGTCTTCTTCCTGCTGATTTTCAGTCCTCTATCCTCCATCACTCTTCTCCACTCGTCAAGCTTCTCCTCTACTACTTCTCGTCTGTTTCCACACAGTACAATGTCATCTGCAAAGATGACATTGTATATATATATATATATATATATATATATATATATATATATATATATATATATATATATATATATATATATATATATATATATATATTTATATACATACATACGTACAAGAATTCAAAGAAGTGTTCATTATACGATACAGAACACAGGAAGAGATGGGAAAGATCAAAATCTTGTTGGAAGAGGCAAGTTGGTTAAATGAGGAAAGAAATGAAGAAGAGAAGAAAAATGTTCAATTCAGAGTTCTTCCAGACAAAGGGGAGATAAAGAAGATAATGACAGAAGATCAGGGGATGGGGCCTCATTAAGATTGTTATACACAAATGCTGATGGATTAGCTGGTAAGGCAGTAGAATTAAAAGATAGGATTCACAACAGTAAGGCAGATATAGTAGCAATTACAGAGACTAAGTTGAGTGAGGACATAAACAGTGTCACAGTTTTTCCTAAGGGCTTCAGAATATTAAGGGTTGAAAGATCTGAGAGGACAGGTGGAGGGATAGCACTGCTCATGAGTGAAAGGATTCAAGTTGAAGAAATAAACTTGGCTATAGAAAGTGAGTTCAAGGAATTTCTTGTTGCTCGCATAAATACTGAGTGAGAGAGCATTATGATAACTGTTGTATATAACCCTCCAAGGAACCAGAATAGGCTAGAAGTTTATGAGAAAAGTCATATAGGTACTATTGAAGTCATAAACTCAGTTGTTAATTACGGCACGGTAGAGAAAATGTAGGATTTTGATTATGGGAGATTTTAATTATAAAGAAATAGATTGGATAAATCTTGACCCACACAGTGGTGAGGACTCATTTGGGGAAAGATTCCTAGATTGCATACAAGGGAATTTCCTACACCAACATGTAATGGAACCAACGAGGGCCAGGGGTGGGGATGAGCCATCACTACTTGATCTAGTATTCACAGATAATGTTTTGGATATTGAAAAAATTGAGTATGAACCACCAATTGGAAAGAGTGACCACTGTGTGTTGTTGATGGAGTATATCATTGAAGATATTCTGCCTGAGAGTAGAGGCACTGAGGACATGAGGAGAAACTCTCCGAAAGGAGATTACATCAATATGAATGAGCTTTTTGCAGTTATTGACTGGAGAACCTTATTTTACAACAAATCTGTACAAGAAAAGTATGACATTGTTTGTGAGAAATATGGGAAGATAGTAGATTGCTGCATACTTGTCACCAAAGTAGGTGTAATTCATGCCAGAGAGAAATGGTTCAATAATGAGTGTAAAAGAGCTAAGGAGTGGAGAGACAAATGCTGGAAAAGGCATAGGAGGAGAAAAACATAAATGCCTGGCAAACCTACAAAAGAGCAAGAAATGACTACCTAAGTAAAAGGAGAGAGGCAGAGAGAGACTATGAGAGGGACATCACCAGGAAGGCTAAAGAAAATCCCAAGCTTTTCCACAGCCTTATCAGAGGAAAACTGAAGGTAAAAGAACAGGTTTTAAGGCTAAAGAGAGCGGATGGAAGCATCACTGAGACGGATGAAGAGATCTGCAAAGAATTGAACAAGGAGTTTCAGTCAGTATTTACAGTAGAAAATACCCCACCCCCTCAGATTGCAGAGATAGAAGCTCAAGGGCCGGTATTAGAGAACATCAACCTTACAGGCACAGAGGTAATGAGTGTAAAAGAGCTAAGGAGTTGAGAGACAAATGCTGGAAAAGGTATAGGAGGAGAAAATCATAAATGCCTGGCAAACCTACAAAAGAGCAAGAAATGACTACCTAAGTAAAAGGAGAGAGGCAGAGAGAGACTATGAGAGGGACATCACCAGGAAGGCTAATGAAAATCCCAAGCTTTTCCACAGCCTTATCAGAGGAAAACTGATGGTAAAAGAACAGGTTTTAAGGCTAAAGAGAGCGGATGGAAGCATCACTGACACGGATGAAGAGATCTGCAAAGAATTGAACAAGGAGTTTCAGTCAGTATTTACAGTAGAAAATACCCCACCCTCTCAGATTGCAGAGATAGAAGCTTTAGGGCCGGTATTAGAGAACATCAACCTTACAGGCACAGAGGTATGCAAAGCGCTGATGGATTTAGATGTTCATAAAGTTACAGGTCCTGATGACATATCCCCTCATGTAGTTAAATGCACAAACTCAATATTAGTGGCACTAAGTATCATATTTAAAAAGTCACTGGAGTCAGGGGAAATTCCAAGATGCTGGAAACAAGGAAATATGATACCTATCTTCAAAACGGGAAGGAGGGATACGGCTCTGAACTATAGACCAGTTTCCTTGACCAGCATAGTTTGCAAAGTTATGGAGAAGCTACTAAGGAAGCATATCTCCCTTCACTTGGAATCCTTCAACTATTTGTTAGTGAGGCAACATGGCTTCAGTGAAGGTAGATCAACAGTAACAAACTTATTAGAATTTTATGATGAGGTAAGCCGAATCTTACAGGAAAGAGAGGGCTGGGCAGATTGCATATTTGTAGACTTCCAGAAAGCGCTTGACACTGTTCCACATGGGAGACGTATTAGGAAGCTGCAAGGATTGGCTAGAATAGGTGGAAATGTCTTGGGATGGATAAAAACTTACTGAGAAGGAAGGGAACAGAGGGTTAGAGTAAGACATTCAGTGTCTGAATGGAGAAGAGTTAGTAGTGGAGTTCCACAGGGTTCAGTTTTAGGGCCACTTTTGTTCCTTGTATATGTAAATGACCTACCAGAGTCTGTAAATTCATTCATGAATATGTTTGCAGATGATGCAAAGATTGTGAAGAAAGTAAAAAACGAGAACAATGGTATAGAACTTCAGGAAGATCTAAATAGTCTGCATGAGTGGTCAGAAAAGTGGCTAATGAAATTCAATACTTCAAAATGTAAGGTAATGAGAATGGGTTCAAGTGCAAGAAGGCCCAAGCTTGACTACTCGGTGGTTGGAGTACAACTTCAAGAGACAGAAAATGAGAGAGATCTAGGAGTAAACATACTGGCAGATTTGTCTCCAGAAATACATATAAATGGCATAGTAAGGGCAGCATACGCATTCTTATCAAATATAAGGGTAGCCTTCAGGCACATGGGCAAGGAAATGTTTAGAAATATTTATGTAACCTATGTGAGGCCAAAACCCGAATATGCAGCCCCCTTTTGGAATCCACACTTGAAAAAGCACATAGCTAAGCTTGAAAAAGTTCAAAAATATGCCACGAAACTGGGGCCTGAAACACGCAATCTTAGTTATGATGAAAGGCTGAGGAAATTAGACTTACCATCACTCGAAGCTAGAAGATTGAGGGGGACATAGTGACAGTCTTTAAATTTCTTCATGGTTATGATAGAGTGGATAGGGATCGGTATTTTGATATGGCTGGCTCTAGAACGAGAGGTCATAGTTTGAAGCTTCGTAAGAAAACTTCTTTGCAGGATGTAAGAAAATACTTTTTCAGTGTAAGAGTAGTTGATAATTGGAAGTCGCTAAGCGATGAGGTAGTTAATGTTATCTCAATCCATAGTTTTAAGCGGACAAGTATAAAATGGAACCGATCAGGAGACGGGAAGATACGAGCTTTGGGCTCTTTCCCGTAAACACAATTAGGTAATTACAATTTGGTAATTACATACATACATGCATGCATGCATGCATACATACATACATACATACATACATACATACATACATACATACATACATACATGCATACATACATACACTCACATACACACATACATACATACATACATACATACATACATACATACATACATACATACATACATACATACATACATACATACATACATACATACATACATACATACATACATACATACATACATACATACATACATACATAACGATATAACAGTGTAACTGCTTTTCCTAAGGGCTTTAGAATATTAAGAGCTAAAAGATCTGAGATGACTGGTGGAGAAATAGCATTGCTAATATATGAAAGACTTTATGTTGGAGCAATAACTTTGCTATAGCTAGTGAGTTCGAGGAATTTCTTGTTGTTTGCATAAATCCGGGTCAGAGAGGATTATAATAACTGTTGTATATAACCTACCAAGGAATGAACATAGGCTAGAGGTTTATGAGGTATGTCATATAGGTACTTTCGAAGTCATAAACTCAGTTGTTAACATCATATGGGAGAGAAAGTATACTATACTGGCTATGGGAGATTTTATTCATAGAGAGAGAGATTGAATAAATCTTGACCCGCATAGTGGGGAGGACTCATTTGGGACAAGATTCCTAGATTGTGTACAAGGAAATTTACTACACCTACATGTACTTGGGCCAACGAGGGCCAGGTGGTGGGAATGAACCATCACTGATTGAGTTAGTATTCACAGAATATGTGTTGGATTTTGAAAAATTTAAGTATGAACCACCATTTGGTAAAAGTGACCACTGTGTGTTGTTGGTGGAGTATATCATTGGAGATGTTCTGCTTGAAAATAAAGGTAGATTACAGCAAAATTAATGACTTTTTTTTTTTGCAGTTATTGACTGGAGGGACCTTATTAGCAACAACTCTGTGCACGAAATGTACAAAATCTTTCCTGAAGAATATGGAAAGATAGTCACTTATTTCATAACTTCCAACAGAATAAGAGTTGATCATGCCAGAGAGAAATGGTTCAATAATGAGTGTAAGAGAGCTAAGGAGTGTAGACACAAATGCTGGAGAAAGAATAGGTGATTATACATAAATGCCTGGCAGATTTATAAAAGAACAAGAAAGGATTACCTACCTAAAAGAATAGAGGGAGAGAGAGAGATTATGAAGGGCATATCATCAGGAAGGCTAAAGTAAATCCCAAACTTTTCCACAGCTTAATCTGAGGATACTGAAAGTCAAAGAGTAGGTTTTAAAGTTAAAGAATGCTAATGGAAGCATCGTTGAGATGGATGAAAAGCTCTGCAAAGAAATAAACAATGAGTTTCAGTTGGTAATTATAGCTGAAAATACTCCACCCCATCAGAATGCAGAGATAGGAGCTCATGGGCCGGTATTAGAGAATATCATCTTTTTAGCCACAGAGGTATGCAAGACAGTGATATAGTTAAATACCTTATGCTACAGGTTCTGATGATATATCCCCTTACATACTTAAAGAATGCATTGAGCAATATCGTTGGTGATATGCATCATATTTGAAAAGTCACTGGATCTGGGGAGATTCCAGTTTGAATATAGGTTCCTATCTTCAAACAGGGAAGGAGGTATACAACTCTAAGCAATAGGTTGTTTCCTTGACCAGCATAGTTTGCAAACTATGGAGAAACTACTAAGAAAACAAATCCCTCTTCACTTTAAATCCTTCAATTTCTTGTCAGTGAGACTACATGGCTTCGGACAAGAGAGAGGAACATTAACAAGCTTGTTAAAGTTCTATGATGAGGTAAGCTGAATATTACAGGAACGAGAGGTCTGGGCAGATTGCATATTCCTAGATTTTCAGAAGTCATTTGATATCCTTAATGGGAGACTTGTTAAAACGCTGAAAGTAATGGCGAGAATAGGTGGACATTTTTTGGAATGGATAAACTCTCACTTAGAAGGAAGGGAACGGAGAGTTAGACTAAGACACATAGTGTCTGAATGAAGAAGGTTTAGTTGTATGGTTCCATAATGTTCAGTTTTAGTGCCACTATTGTTCCTTGTATATGTAAAGACCTACCAGAGTCGTAAATGCATCCTTAAAATTGTTTCAGATGATGTGAAGATTTTGAAGAGAGTGAGAGACGAGAACAGTGTAAGATAACTTCAGGAAGACCTTTATAGCCTGCATGAGTGGTCAGAAAATTGGTTAATAAAATTAAGTGCTTCAAAATGTAAGATAAAACGAATGGGTACAAATGCGAGAAGGCCCAAGCTTGAATACTCAATAGCAAGAGTAGAACTTCAAGAGATAAAGAATGAGAGTGATCTAGGAGTAAACATATTGTCAGATTTGTCTCCAGAAATGCATATAAATGGCATAGTAACGACAGCATATGCTGTCTAACAAATGTAAGGGTAGTCTTCAGGAACTATTCAGAAATATTTATGTAGCTTATGTGAGGCCAAAAAGTTTGAATATGCAGCCCCTTTTTGAACTCACACTTTAGAAAGCACATTAATTAGCTTTGAGAAAGTTAGAAGACATGCCACAACACTGGTGCTACAAATACGCAATCTCAGTTATGAGGAGAGGCTGAGAGAATTAGACTTATCATTACTCGAAGCTAGAAGAATGAGGGGGGATATGGTGACGGTTTTTAAATTCCTTCATGGTTATGACTGAGTGGATAGGGATCGATATTTTGATATGGTTGGCACTTGAACAAGAATTCATAGTTTGAAGCATCATAACAAAGCTTCTTTGCTGAATGTAAGTACTCTTTTAGTGTAAGTAGTTGATGATTGGAATTCACTAAGCGAGGAAATAGCTAATGCTAACTCACTTCATAATTTTAAGGACAAATATAAAATTTGTTAATGAGTATAAATTGAACGATAAATATGAAACCGACCACAATCAGGTAATTACAATTAGGTAATTACATACATACACACGTGCAGTATATAACTCATAATAAATGCACAATGAATTCATAGAAATATAAAAATATTGCTTATAAGTAATAATTCAGTACAATTATAAAAAGGAAATCAATGTGAATGTGTCTCATTGTCATTCTGGGGGACCCTTACCTCGTTGAGGTGTATGCTGTTGCTTACGTTGTCTTGTTGTATCATATGTTTTATAATTATGTTTTTTCTTCTGCTTTAGCTTCTCAGAGTGGATGACATTTTATAAATTGATGCAACCAATAAAAAATAAGGAAATGAATGACGTACGTCGCACAATAACTAGAGAAAAAAAATGCAGAGCATCAGAGCCACTTAGAGGCGTGGGAATTACTGCCAGGAAAACCCCAACCTATTCATTTCTTTGAATCTGCTAAAACGTGTACATATATAACACAAAGCATAGAAAACGATACAACTGTGGGAAGAGGCGCGCAAAATTTGTCTTATGACAAATAAACTTGGTGAGAAGGTGGGCATGACATAGAACTACATAATAAGTTATACAATAAAAAATCTATTCTTTTATCGAAAAATACGTTTTTTTCTTCTTTTTAGGAGGACGGTCCCCATAAGGAAGAATACACTCTTTGAAAGCGCATACATACATATGTCATTCCCATTCTTTCCATGAAACAACAAACATTATAATATATATATATATATATATATATATATATATATATATATATATATATATATATATATATATATATAACACAGAAAATAACGCTATATTTCGGGTCCTATCTTGAGCTTTTCTTAAGCACAAGTGGATAAATAAAGGAATGATGAAGTAGAACCTCTTTTTATGTCAAATACTCTTACATATACATGTATGTATGAATGTATATATGTATAAATGCATGCAAGCGTGCATGAATGTACGCATGCATGTATGTATATATGCATCAGTGTATGTATGCTCATATATATATATATATATATATATATATATATATATATATATATATATATATATATATATATATATATATATATATATATATATATATATATATATATATATATATATATCTATATATATATATATATATATATATATATATATATATATATATATATATATATATATATATATATATATATATATATATATATATATATATATGAATAATTTTTACCCCGACAGGGATTTGAACCGAGAATACAAAATTACTGGGCCAAGGCGCTACCAACTACACCACAGAAGGTCTAAAAGGGAAACAAATCTTACACCTATATCTGCTATACTATGAATGAACGCATTCTATCTGAATGCCACTCTATTCATATTACAGTTTCCCCCAACCTCAATGGTAGCTTCGTTTTCTCATTTAATTCAAATCTCTATCTCATATGGGACCAACAATAATTAAATAAGCACATTACCAAATGTGAAAACATGAATAATTTTTACCCCGACCGGGACTTGAAGCTAGGCCACATAATTACTGTGCCAGGGTGCTACCAACTACACCAAAAATGGTTTAAAAGAGAAACAAAACTTACAACTATATCTGTTATCCTAGGAATGAACGCATTCTATCTGAATGCCACTCTGTTCATATTACAGTTCCCCCAACCTCACTCGTGGCTTCATTTTCGAATTTAATTCAAAATATTCATGTTTTCACATATGGCAATGTGCTTATTTGATTACTGTTGGTCCCAAATGCGATTGAGATTTTAATTAAATGCAAAAAATGAAGTCACGAGTGAGGTTGGAGGAAACAGAGTGGCATGCCGATAGAATGCGTTCATTCCTAGTATAGCAGATATAGCTGTAAGGTTTGCTTCCCTTTTAGACATTCTGTGGTTTAGTTGGTAGTGCCTTGGCACAGTAATTATGTGTCCTAGGTTCAAGTCCATGTCAGGGAAAAATTATTTATATTTTCACATATGGCAATGTGCTTAATATATATATATATATATATATATATATATATATATATATATATATATATATATATATATATATATATATATATATATATATATATATATATATATATATATATATATATATATATATATATAAATGTATGTATGTATGTATGTATGTAATTACTCAATTGTGCTTACAGGAAAGAGTCCCAAGCTCGTAACTTCCTGTCTCCTGGTCAGCTCCATTTTGTACTCATCATATTTGTCCTTAAAACTCTGGATTGAGTTAGCATTAACTACCTATTCGCTTAGCGAGTCCTAATTATCAACTACTCTCACACTAGAAAAGTACTTCGTTACATGGTGCAAAGAAGTTTTCTTACGAAGCTTCAAACTATGACCTCTAGTTCTAGAGCCAGCCATATCAAAATATCAATTCCTATCCACTCTACCATAACAATAAATGAATTTAGAAAACGTCTCCATATTCCCCCCTCATTCTTATAGCTTCGAGTGATGGTAAGACTAATTCCCTCAGCCTCTTCTCATAACTGAGATTACGTATTTCTGGCATCAGTTCGTGGCATGTCTTTGAACTTTTTCTAGCTTAACTACGTGCTTTTTCTAGTTTGGATTTAAAAAAAGGGGCTACATATTCAAGCTTTGGCCTCACATAAAAATTTTTGAACATTTCCTTGTCCATGTGCCTGAAGGCTACTGTTACATTTGCTAAGAAAGCATAGTCTGACCTTACTATGCCATTTATATGTTTTTCTGGAGAAAATCTCCCAGTATGCTTACACCTAGATCTCTCTCATTCTCTGTCTCTTGAAGTTCTGCTCCTGCTATTGAGTAGTCAAGCTTGGGCCTTCTCCATTTATATTCATGCTCATTACTTTACATTTATAAGCAATGAATTTCATAAGCCACTTATCTGACCACTCATTCAGACTATTTAGGTCTTCCTGAAGTTCTCTACCATTGTTCTCTTATCTTACTTGCTTAACAATCATTGCATCATCTGCAAACATATTCATGTGTATACATACTACGGTAAGTCATTTACATATACAAAAAACAGAAGTAGCCTTAAAACTGAACCATGTGGAACTCCGCTACTAACTCTTCCTCATTCAGATGATGCATATCTTAGTCTAACCCTCTGTTCTCTTCCTTATAAGAAAGTTTTTATCCATTCCAACACATTTCTACCTATTCTCGTCATTGCTTGCAGCTTCTTAATAAGTCTTCAGTGTGGGACCGTGTTAAATGCTTCATGGAAGTATAGGAATATGCAATCTGCCCATCCCTCTCCTTCCTGTGTGATTCGGATTACCTCATCATAAAATTCTAATAAGTTTGTTACTGGTGATCTAACTTCTTTGAAGTCATGTTGTCTCACTGACAAAAGTTGAAGGATTCCAAGTGAAGAGAAATGTGCTTTCTTAGTAGTTTCTCCATAACTTTGCAAACTATGCTGGTAAAGGAAACAGGTCTATAGTTCAATGCTGTATTCTTCCTTCCCTTTTTGAAGATAGGTACCACGTTTGCTTGTTTCAAGGATCGTAGAATCTCCTCTGATTCCAGTGACTTTTTAAATTATACTTAATGCCGTTGATATTGATTTACCACGGTTCTTAAGTACATAAGAGGATATATCATCAGCACCTGTAGCTGTATAAGTATCTAACTCCATCAGGACTTTGTATACCTCTATAGCCAAAAAGATGATGTTTTCTAATAATGGAACATGAACTCCTATCTCTGCAATCTGAGGGGGTGGGGTATTTTCTGCTATAATCACTGACTGAAACTCCTTTTTCAATTCTTCAAAGTAATGCTTCCATCTGCTCTCTTTCGCTTAAAAACCTGTTTTTTTACCTTCAGTTTTCCTCTGATAAAGCTGTGGAAAAATTTTAGATTTTCTTTAGCCTTCCTGATGATATCTCTTTCACAGTCTCTCTCTGCCTCTCTTCTCTTACTTAGGTAATAATTTATAGCTCTTTTATCAGTATTTCAGGCATTTATTCTTTTTCTCCTCCCATGTCTTTTCCAGCATTTGTCTCTCCACTCTTTAGCTCTCTTACACTCATTATCAAAACATTTCTCTCTGGCATGAATAACTCCTATTTTGGTGGAAGGTATGCGACAATCCTCTATCTTCCCATGTTCCTCACAAAAGATGTATAATTCTTGTAGAGAGTTGTTGTTATTTAAGGTCCTCCAGTCAATAACTGCAAAATGCTAATTCATTTCTATGTAATCTCCTTTTGGATAGTTCCTCCTCGTGTTCTCAGCGCCTCTACTTTCAGTCTGAACATCTTCATTGATATACTTCATCAACAGCTCACATTGGCCACTCTTTCCAATTGTTGGTTCGTAATCGATTTTTTCATTATTCAACACATTATCTGTGATTATTAGATCAAGCATCGATGGTTCATCCCCACTCCTGGCCCTCGCTGGTTCCAGTACATATTGATGTAAGAAATTCCCTTTTGCGAAATATAGGAATCTTGTCCTGAATTAGTCTTCCCAACTGTGTGGGCCAAGATTTATCCAATTTATCTCTCTATGATTAAAATCTCCCATAATCAAAACCATACATTTTCCCTCCTGTGCAATGTTAACAACTGAGTTTATGACTTCACTAGTACCCATTTGACTTTACTCATAAACTTCTAGCCCATGTTCGTTCCTTGGTTGGTTATATAGAGCAGTTGTTATAATGCTCTCTGACCCAGTATTTATGTGAGCAACAAGATATTCCTTGAACTGACTTTTTATAAGTTTATCTCTTCAACCTGAAATCTTTCACTTATGAGCAATGCTATCCCTCCTCTAGTCATCTCAGATCTTTCAACCCTTAATAATCTGAAGCCCTTGGGAAGAAGTGTGACACTGCTTGTGTCTTCACTTAACATAGTCTCTGTAACCGCTACTATATATGCCTTTCTATTGCAAATTGTATCCTTTAATTCTACTACCTTAGCAGCTACCCCATTATCATTTGTGTACAGTAATATTAATGAGGCCCCATCCCCTGATCTTCTATCACTATCCTCTTTAGCCCCCTTTTGTCTGGAAGAACTCTGAAACAAAAAATTATAATTCTCTTCTTAATTTCTTCCCTCATTTGACCTTCTGGCCTCGTGCAACGAGTGTTTCATCCTTTCCATCTCTTCCTTTGTTCTGTATAGTCTAATGAACACTGTTTTGAATTTTTGAGGGTCATTTAGCTTTTTGTTCTCATGAATATTTCTCTACATGTGTCCCTTCTCTCAAAGGTTACTTTCGTTACTCTTTCCTTTCCCTCCCTAGAATATTTACCAAGTTGGTGAATGTTTACAATATCCTTCGGACCACATATGTATGTATGTATGTGTCGTAAGATTTAATCACTACGTTACTATTAATACCAGAAGGGTGCAAGGTAAGAATGGACAAGCGGTGCTTCCTTTAACTTAAGTTTATTCTAGAGTGCAACATATACGACGCCTCAATGCCCCCAACCCTATGACTATCAAAATCTATGATCTGTTCGTGCCCCTGGGAAAGTACTGACTAACTCTCTGTCTGTTTCGGGGATTCTTGACATACCCAACGGGCAGGGCGTGTCATGTAGTCCAGTTCTGCCAATAGACTTCAGGTTCAAAGAGGAGTCCCTCCTCTTTGGGGAGGGGCTGTTTCAGCAGGCCTATTGAACAGAAGAAGTTCTAAATCGCCTGCGGCTATTGGGGCATTTCTCCAAGGTATGTACATACATATGGATCAAATGTTTACAACCTTTTTGTTGTTTTTCGAGGACTGAGGGTTCCTTATCTTTTAGGCCTCTTGGGGTACTTGGCGCTGGATATTAGTTCCATGTGTCCAGCCATAAATCTTGGTGGTACCTAGGGAAAACATGGCCTGGACCCAAAACCTACACATGGGAGGGTATGCAATAAAACATCTGTACCCTCGGCCTTTACTCCTCAAGATTTGTTACAGGGTTCAGATCCTGGCTTCAGCAGGATTTCATGTGATTTTAGCGAGACTTCAGTCATGCGACATATGTATGTATGCATGTATGTATGTATATATATATATATATATATATATATATATATATATATATATATATATATATATATATATATATATATATATATATATAAATATATATATATATATATATATATATATATATATATATATATATATATATATATATATATATATATATATATATATATATATATATATATATATATATATATATATATATATATATATATATATATATATATATATATATGTATGTATGTATGTATGTATGTATGTATGTATGTATGTATGTATGTATGTATGTATGTATGTATGTATGTATGTATGTATGTATGTATATATATACATATATATATATATATATATATATATATATATATATATATATATATATATATATATATATATATATATATATATATATATATATATATATGTATATATATATATATATATATATATATATATATATATATATATATATATATATATATATACGTATATATATATATATATATATATATATATATATATATATATATATATATATATATATATATATATATGTATGTATGTATGTATGTATGTATGTATGTATGTATGTATGTATGTATGTATGTATGTATGTATGTATGTATGTATGTATGTATGTATGTATGTATGTATGTATGTATGTATGTATGTATGTATGTATGTATGTATGTATGTATGTATGTATGTATGTATGTATGTATGTATGTATGTATGTATGTATGTATGTATGTATGTATGTATGTATGTATGTATGTATGTATGTATGTATGTATGTATGTATGTATGTATGTATGTATGTATGTATGTATGTATGTATGTATGTATGTATGTATGTATGTATGTATGTATGTATGTATGTATGTATGTATGTATATATATATATATATATATATATATATATATATATATATATATATATATATATATATATATATATATATAGTAAGGAGGCCCTTCAATGAAACAAAACTTATAAAACAATGCTATATTTCGGATCCTAACTGGACCCCTTCTCAAGCACAGCTGAGAAAATATGGGCCTCCTTACTAGTTAGTGTTGTATGGTAACAGTTTGTACTTATATATATATATATATATATATATATATATATATATATATATATATATATATATATATATATATATATATATATATATATATATATATATATATATATATATATATACATATATATATATATATATATATATATATATATATATATATATATATATATATATATATATATATATATATATATATATATATATATATATATATATATATATATATATATATATATATATATATATATATATATATATATATATATATATATATAAATTTATGTATGAGAACTTAGGACACATAATTACTGTGCCAATGCACTACCAACTACTCCCCAGAAGGTCTGAAAGAGAAACCAGCCTTACAGCTTAACTTCTATACGAGGAATGAACACAGTCTATTTGAATGCCTTTGTGTCCATATTACAGTTTCTCCCAACCTCACTCGTGGCTTTGTTTTCGCATTTAATTAAAATCTCAATCTCATTAGGGACCAACAATAAGAAAAAAAGCACATTGCCATGCGTGAATATATATATATATATATATATATATATATATATATATATATATATATATATTATATATATATATATATATATATATATATATATATATGCACACATACAAATTTCCTCAGTCCCCCTTGTAAGGGAGTGGACAAACCAAGAAACGCGCTTTCACCACGATCCACATATACCCCAACCTCTCCTCTTAGCTCCTTTGGGATAAAGGTTTGCCATGCTTCCCCCCTTCCAACTTGCTTGGTTCATCGACAAAGTAGGAAGGCAAGGATATTCTACATTGAGACCCAACTACTGCAGCTGGCTTACTCCCACCACTTCATCACATGGCAACTCCCCTCACACGTGTTCATCACAGTTCACTTAGCTAGTAGATGCGAGAAATATCTTTGGCCTGTGTAATCTATACTCAAGCTTCCTCCACTTATTCCTGTCTCTTGCAATCACTCTTTCCTGCTCCACTAACATTCTACAAGCACTTAATGCCCTTTTAAAGCCATCTATCCATCTCATTCTAGGTCTCCCTCTTGAAGTAGCTCCAATCACTTCTGCACTCCACATTCTCTTCACTATTCGTTCATCACTCAGCCTTTTCATGTATCCAAACTAACTCAACACTTTCTTATTTACCCTATCCGACATCTTTCTTTCAGTACCAGTTCTCTGCTTGACATCCTTATTTCTTAGTCTTTCTATTCTAGACACGCCAATCAAGCTTCTCAAACACCTCATTTCCATTACATTTAACTTGTTCCTTTCTTCCTCTCTTGCATTCCAAGTCTCTGCTCCATACAATGCTGGTGGCACAATTACATCTTCATATTTCCTTCTTTTTGCATTCATTTCCAAATATCTAATTCTTAATACACTTGTCAACCCACCGAGACATACTTGATTCCTTCACTCTGTAACATACTTCAACATCCACTCTTTCACTACTTGATACATGTTACCCCAAATATTTAAAACTCTTAACTTCTTAAAGCAACACCCCATTCACTTCTACATTCAATCTGCCAACAATAACACTCCTCATGGATCTTATGACAATATTTTTACCAATATTCACCCGCAACTTCCTTCTTTCACGCACCCTAGCAAACTCAGTCACCAAATGATTAAATCATTCTCAGTATCAGTCACTAGTTCAGTATCATCTGCAAATAGCAACTGATTCAGTATCCACAAACTTCCATCCTCACCCACTAGTTCCAAGCCTCTGTCTAATACTCTTTCATTCAATTCCATTACCACTCCATCCATATACACATTAAGCAACCATGGGGACATTGCACAACCTTGGCATAGCCCTACATTCTCCTCAGACCAATCACTCATACCATTACAAACTCTCACACATGCTCTACTAGTCATGTAAAAACTTTTCAATATATTCAACAACCTTCCATCTATTCCATACAGTCGCAACACCCTCCACAACACCTCTATATTCACCCTGTCATTCGATTTCTTTAAGTCCACAAAAGCCCCAAAAACTGTCTCTACCTTTCTCCAAGAACTCATCACACACCTGTCTTACCACAAGCATATTATCCACATATCCTTTTTCTCCCCTGAACCCACACTGTTCTTCCACAATCAATTTCTCAGTTCCTTTCATAATTCTCTCAAATAACACTCTTCCATATACCTTACCAACTACAGTGAACAAACTACTTCCTTTAAAACTACTACACTCATCTTTATCTCCTTTCCCTTTGTAAAGTGGAACTACACATGCACTCCTCCAGTCAACTGGGACCCTTCCCTTCCTGAAATATACATTCAACAACCTCTTCATTCATTTTACTAATGCCTCCCCACCTTTTGAGAAGCATTTAACATGACACGCATCTATTCCTGGTGTTTTACCTTGTTTCACTGCTCTCAATGTCGAATGTACCTCCTCTTTTGTTATTTCTCTATCATTCTCATCACCTAACATAGGTATTCTGCATTCGTTTCCCAAACCATAATCTCTGCCTCTCTATCCTATTCCTCATTTAGCAGTTCCTTGAAATATTCATCACATCTCTCTCTCACCTTTATTTCATCTACCAGCAATTGCCCATCTGCTTCTTTCAACTCTCCTCCTCAAGACTCACATTTCCTCACTCTTTTCATTTCCTTCCAAAACATCTTTTTATACCTTTCAATGATCTCAGACAAGCATCTATCCCACATTACATCCATTCGGTCTTTGCCTCCCTCACCATGCGCTTTGCTACCCTCCTCTATGCACTATACCTTTCATACACATCTACATTACCTACATGCAACCATACCTCAAATGTCTGCTTCTTTTCAGTCACTACTGCACTCACCTGCTCTTTTCACACCTTTCCTTCTGCTTCCACCAGTCAATTTCCTTTCAAACATTGTTTCGGCACACTTCAAAACTTCCCGTCTTGAAACAGCCCCAGTCCTCTTTCACTCCCTCCTCCACATTCTCTTTCACTACATTCCATACATTCCTTAGACTAGCTTTTATATATATATATATATATATATATATATATATATATATATATATATATATATTTATATATATATATATATATATATATTATATATATATATATATATATATATATATATATATATATATATTTATATATTATATATATATATATATATATATATATATATATATATATATATATATATATATATATATATATATATATATATATATATATATATATATATATATATATATTATATATATTATATATATATATATATATATATATATTATATATATATATATATATATATATATATATATATATATAACTTCCATTCCCAAGTAGGCTTTTCAGTCTATCAGTGTGATCAATCGTCTTTTCCATTCTTTTCTATATTCTATTGGTCTTCCTCTCCTTAATTCTGCTGTATTTGAAAGTAAGTTTTCTATAAGACCTTTTCTATTGCATCTCGCCAACGTTTTCGAGGTCTAAATCTAGTTCTCGTTCCATCCGGCGAACAATTCCACCTTCTCTTGGCAATACGATTGTCCACATGTCCCAGCCATCTCAACTGTCCTTTTCCAATATTGTTTCCTATAGAAGCCACTCCAATCATTCTCCTTATATTTTCATTTCCAGTTTTGTATCTTCTTGTTTTGTTTACAATAGTTGTTAGGGTTGTCTACTACTATCTTTGTTCTCCAAAGTCCAGCTCTCTTATCCATATATTTTATCGGTGTAAGCACTTTCAAATATGGCTCCTTTGACGTCTTTAGGAACATTCGTATCTTTCATTATTGTTTAGAGAGCACTAGCACATTTATTATATTTTCTTAACCTATTCGTAATTTCAGCATTGTTTTCATAGCCTTTGATAGTAAAGACACAACCAAGATATTTTAATGATTCAGTGTTCCTGATATTGATTTTACTTATTTCTAGGATTACTGGTTTTTTGGGGTTCCTTAGTAACAGTTAATATATCTATTTTCTTTATATTAATTCTCAGACCCGCATCTCTTAAGCAATAATTAAAGCAAACTAAGGCTCTCCCAAGTTTATCTTTATCATATGTACAGAATGCAATATCATCGGCAAATATCATAATCTCCAGCATTAATAAGTTTCGTTTTAAAATCTTGAATTACTGTATCCTTATATGCTATGAAAAGGCGTGATAAGAGTACGCTTTCCTGTTTAACACCCGTTGTCACTTGGAACAATTTTTCGTATGTATACCCTGTCCTTACATTATTAAGACATGGTTCATATGTGCTTTTGATAGAAGAACCCAGTCTATGAGCTATTCCGTATGCTTCTCTTAGACACTTCAATAATTTAGTTCTTGTTACTAAATCGAAAGACTTATTCTAGAT